>PYAF01004503.1:1744655-1775664 GCA_007407185.1 Glycine tomentella
AAAAAAAAAAAAAAAAAAAGGAAAAAAATAACAGAAAAAATAAAAAAGCACCTACCTTCCAAACACTTACACAAATGCATATTTCATAAAATAAATATAAATAAACTATAAATAAGTTCTTTCCAACAGAGCCCAAGTCTTTTTTAAGTTTATTAATTTAGTGTTTTTAGTAGACATCTTTTTATGATAGAAGATGAAGTAAAAATAGGAATAGAATAAAAGGCCTTTTGAATGTTGGAGTTAAGTGGCAGATAGCAATAAGTAAAACTATAATACATAAAATCACAATTTATAAAGTTAATGGGCTAGTTTGTTTAAATTTTTTTAAAAAATAGTTTTGAAAACAGTACTTTTTTAAAATGTTTTTTAATAAATAAATAAATAGGATTTGCTTCTTAGAAAAAGTATAAAAAAAATTACTTTAAAAAAAATTAAACAAACACATCAAAAAAAAAAAAAAAACTACTTATTAAAAATGATGTACAACAAATAAGAATAATGAATAATTAATACTAATAATTAAGTAAATTTTACACTGCTCTTTCCGGTACTCATGAATATCAAACAACACAACCGGAAATTGCTTGTGCTGTGCATCAGCACCCAACAACAGCTAGAACAAAAGCTTGTGTTGTAACTCAACAACTTGTTCCATGTTGTTCTAATGTACTGTCCCCTGAAGTGCATCCAATGCAAACTAAATGGACTGGCCCTTCATAAGAGTTTGCATGCCAACATTTTTCTGTTTTAAACCTATCTTCATGTAATGCAAAATCAGCTATATATCACTTGTCTTTTTATTTTTATAAGGTAGCATTTGGTAATGTGTTAGAATCAGATGGAATTTGACATCTGAGTTCTATTTTATGTCTAGTACGTTTTAATAATAAAATAGAAACAGAACATATGATTAAAAATGGTACATTCATTCCACTTAAAGCATAAGTTTTTCAGGTATTAGATATTTCAGTGTGTGGGAAAGAAATTTTAGGAGGCAGAGATCATGTGTAGAGGATTCTATACAATGGTAATATGATTATAAATCAGATTCTACTTTTCTGGGCACTGATTTCTCCTTTCCATGACAACAATCAAAACATGTAATAGCAATCATAGTGAATTATCCGACCCTTGATGGTTGAGATCTATGCAAATTTACTTAAGCTCAGTGTTTTGCCTCTCCATGAATGTAAGCTAACTTTTTTATTCTTAACCGTTAAGTCACCATAATAGGATATCTGATTTTCATGATTGACGAACAGTAGAAATCTCCAACGTTCAAGCCTAAATTTTCTTGTACTGCCTAACTGGTGGTTCAGATTAGAAAGTCATTCTACCACTTGATTATACAATAACTGTTTTGATAATACAATCATTTATAAATGACTAAGATAAAAAGCTACTTATAATAGTACGAAGAACTAACACCATCATCACTTAAAAATTCATATATATATATATATATATATATATATATATATTAACTATTCAAATAAAATTTAATAATTGACATTCATTGTTCTTATTTTTCATGACATATAAGAGATGTATTTAGTGAGAAAATTATTTTTATACGAGAGGTGAGAAAGAAAAATATAAAATATACAACCATATATGAATTATCAAGATTAAAAGTTTTCTAAAATCATATAATCACATAAAAAAGTAAGGCTTAAATGTGTTTCCCCCACTAGTATTTCTGGTACTATATTAGCATGTGATAGCTCTAAACTTTTTGTTGATTCCTTAAAAAAAAAATTCTTTTTCTTTATCTACTTTAGAAAATTAGGGGAGAAATAATCTTAAATTTTAGAGATAAATATCAAAATATTATATAGGGATCAAAATCAAAATTTGCTCATTTTTAAAACAAATAATTAATTATTTTACAAAGACCAAAATCATAACTCATTCATTTTATAAAGATTATAAATATATTTAAATCTTTCTTAAAAAGAAATATTTAAGCCAAAAAGTAATATGCCAATTTAAATTTTTTACATTTATTATGTATTCTAATCTTAAAAGTCCATGATGCATATTTATCCATTTCACTGTTTAACAATAATTTTTAAAAAAAGTTATATATCTAGAAAGCATATCGAATAATAATTCCTACTTATTATAAAAAAAATGAAGTATACAGAGTTGAAATTAAAAGTTAGTAGTGACATCATCAAATCATGTAATTTTATCTTTAAAATTAATAATACAAAACTATAACTTACATTTTTTGCAACAACGTTTCATTTTCATACCTTCCTTATATATGAAGCGAACTATGAAGTATGAAGTCAAGGAAAACTTAACAAAGAGAGAACAGAATAAACAAGCACTGAACCACTAATCTTTTCATACTAAAATAAATTAATAATATCGTTATCAACCTCTACCAAGATTAATCACAATAACTAATCCAAAAAAAATTCAATTGAATATTATAATCGCTCTTTGTTTCCCCATTCAGACTCAGATAACTAAATCCATAGTACTAAAATAGAAGTAAACATCATAAGATCATAGCAAATGCAAACTCTAAGGAAAAGAGAAACCAAAAAAATAGGCAAAGAAAGAAAGAGAAGAAGAGAGTGGACTCACAGTATTCCTTCTCTGCTCTGCAGCAACAGCGAGAGCAAAAGCAACCAGATCAAGCACAAACACCACCGCCAGTAACAGAGACGAAGCCATAGTAGCTGACCCACCACTTAAATCTGAATATTTATCCACAAAAACACCCCCCAAAAAAAGAAGAAAAAAATGGATCAAAGACTGAAAAACGGAAACATTATATTAAGCTCTTGAGATTATAACAAAAAAAAAAAAAAGCAGCAGCAGCAATAGGAACTTACAACTATACTAGAAGGAGGTTTGGATTCTCAGATGAGAGTGATTTTTCCTTTGTTTGGAAGCAAATGGGGGAGTAAAGAAGCAAAGCAAATTAAAGTATGCAACTTTTGGCTGCATTTGTAAACCTTTCTGGCGTTTTAATTCGGCGAATAGCGCCTTATATCATTTTTATTATTATTCAGTCACATCTTATAGAATTATTGCTACTTATAAATAAAAAATGAAATGAATATAGTACCCAAATTGAAGATACGGTTCATTTTCTGTTTTTTTTTTTTTTTTTTGAAGTGTTCGGATACGGTTCGTTTAAACTAAATAAATGTATAAAATAAAATAAAAAATGTAAAGATACACTTATCATTAATGAAAAATAATCAAAATTATAAAATTATATATTTTGTTATTTGCAAACAATTATTTAATCTAAGGAACTAAATGCGCAATTTAAAGATAGTGCATTAGTTACGTTCGTTTTATACATTTTCATATTGGTAAGTGGGGTTTGCGCTGTCAGCAACAGCATGTTTGTTTGAAGCTGTTCGCAGGTGCAGGGTGAATGGCTATGACACGGTGTGAGATACGCATGAATGATGTCCTCTAGTGCGATAAACACGTTGTTAGAACTTAGAACATAGAAGCATGATGTAACGTTGACTATGGCATCCACATCGTTGATCATGATGAGTTCATATACCAACTACTTTGATACACTTATCGTTCTTGATTCACTTTTTATATATGAAATAAATAAAGTTTATGTTTTTCATGTACTTAAAAACATTCGGACCATCTATTTGACACTCAATTGATTTCCTCTCGCAAAGCTGACCCATTTTATAAAATAAATACTAATCTTACAAATAACAATATAGTGTGTATTGTTTGTTATTCTTGGCCTCTTAGATGGAACTTGTTTGTTGATTGAAAAATGGGGGGATCATGATTGAGGACACAAATCACAAAACTTCCGTGAAGAGAGAGCCAAACCGAGGATAAGGATCCAAAAAAAGCCAAACCTAAAGGAAACTTGATGTGCCACTAATTAATAAAAGTTGCACAACACGTGATTGAGAAGACTTGGTTGGACAACTTGAAGCCATATACAATTAAATAACAAATAATAATTGAATCGCGGAGAACTAATATAATTCCTAGAGCATAAAACTTTATTACGGAGAACTAATATAATTTATAGAGCACAAATTAATTAGAATGCACCAAGAGTCTGTTTTTATAATAATTACTTTAAAAGATGACTTCTGATGTGTGTGTATCAAAATTAAATTCGTACTTAATTACATATATGCTTTATTGTTTAGTTGTCTTTTTGTTGTTGTAATATTGATATGGCTACTGTGTTCAGGGGATGTGTACCTTGACACTTTCTGCATCTTTACCAGCATTGAAGCCTGCTGAATGTTTGGGTTCTGTATGCCCTCCAGCTACCCTGCACAATATGCTGTGTTCTACTTTGGTCTGTACGTGATTGTGCTTGGGATTGGTGGTATAAAGTCATGTGTGCCATCTTTTGGGGCAGATCAATTTGATGATACTGATCCAGTGGAAAGGATTAGGAAGGTGTCGTTTTTCAATTGGTATTATGTTTCTATCTATCTAGGTGCCATTGTATCAAGCAGCATAGTTGTGTGGATTGAAGACAATGCAGGATGGGGTCTTGGATTTGGCATTACTACTTCGTTTATGGTATTGTCTGTGGTAAGCTTCTTTGTAGGCACGCCTCTCTACAGGTTTCAAAAACCAGGGGGAAGTCCTGTTACAAGAATGTGCCAGGTTTTGTGTGCGTCTGTCCGGAAGTGGAATCTGGTTGTCCCTGAGGATAGTAGTCTCCTGTATGAGATGTCAGACAAGAGGCCTGCAATTAAAGGGAGTCGTAAACTGGTGCATACTGATGATCTAAGGTAATTAAAATATCTTTACTTTGACATCTCAATCTAGTATTATAAGCTCCTTTCATTATCACAATATATGCATAGGATAAGGATTATCTTGTTATACATGTTGATTTTCTATATAATATTCTTGTTGAAGTGCAATTTGTCTAACATAAAATTAGGAATTAGTTGTTTATGGGGAAAATTTTAGATGAGCCCTGCTCTAATTACAGAATTTGAAACCCTAATTGGCCAGCTACAAATTAGCTATACCTTTAGCCCTTGTTTGACATACCAAGAAAGGCCTAATAGGATAGAATAATTAATATTGTCCTGATTTATATGATGTTTGAAGCACATAATGAATTGCAGAACACTATCCAGTCCATGTTGGATACTATATGGCTCAAGATTTATCATCTACATTACTATGTTATTTCTAATGTTTATTTTAAGTAGTATACTGAAGGTCAATGATGATGCTGAGTCATTTAGTATGTAGGTATGTGTTATGTAGAAGTTAGTTATGATAGGTTAGTTACAAATTAGTTAGTAAGGAGTTGCCTATACATACGAGGGGTTGAGAGGGAGAGTTTATCTTGTGGTTTCTGAGGAAATTCAGATTGTTGTGGGAAAGTTCAGACCTCTTAAAATCTCAAGGGAGGTAAATGATTTAATATACCATCAAAATTAAGAGAAAATCTTCAATGTGGTCTTCCAAAGTTACATGCATCACCGAATCAATCTTTCAAGAATTTCAGTTGTCAGACTAATTTTTCATATTCTTGTCACCAGTGTGGTCCTCCAAAGATTTATCACCAAAGTAATCTTTAAAAATTTAATTTAGTCAATAAATTAGTCATTAATTTTGTCAGCCTTTTTGTATTGTGTTTAAAACATCTTGCTTTTTTAGATGATCCCCCTAGAATAGCATTATTATAATAATCGATGTTTTTTTTCTAGTTACTTCCCTCTCTATTTCTTTTTAATAGAGTTTTTAGAAAAAGAAAAAAATTCCCTTTGAGCTAAAAAATGTAGATGTCTCTAGTAAACTAAAATAATTGTTTAATATCGTCATGCTAAAACAAATTCGAATTATAAATTTAATTCCAAAACCTTATGTTTCACAATTTTAGAACTCAAAAAGTTGTCAATTTAGAATTGATTCTTTGTGTATACAAATTAAGATAAAATATATTATACCGCAAATAATTCATTCAAGGTGTAAAGGATTCTTTTAAGTAAGAAATAAATTTTTTTATCAGGATATGAATCAAAAAGGGGACCCCTTAGCTATTTAGGGGTCCATGGAACAAATCATACTTTTATCACTAAAATATACTTGCTACAATACAATTATTGTATCTTTTGTCAAACAAAGCAATAAGACAAAATAAATAAAGAAATAGAGGACATAATACTCAATACTCTAATAATTCGAGTATTGACTTGTTTCATTAGAATATTTCCAATGAAATTTGAAAAATGGGGTGAATTACATTTTTAGATTTTGTTTAGGAGTCATAAAAAAGAAAATTTTAATATTTTTTGATTTTATTTTATTTTATTTCATATCATAGGAATCAATAGGTATTATTTATGTTTGATTGTGTTTTAATTACAAGTATTTTTTCGGAATAAAGTACATTCATTTCAAATAAATCATTGTTATTCAATATTCATGGAAATAAAAAGAGTCCAACTAGGTATTGGCCGGACTCTTTGTATGTAGAAAAAGAAAAAAGGAAACTAAAAAATAGTAGAATATAGAAATATAATAATGAATCGAAATCAAATAGAAAAAAAAATAAGATAAGATAAAAAATAAGATAAAAATAAGTCTTTTTTTTCCAGATCCATTTTTTGCTCTTCTTGTTTATGTGATATAACATAAACAAAGTAATTCTATTTTTCAATTGGGGAGAGGTGATCCAATGGACTAAAGTGTGAGATTGCTAATTTGTTGTACAAATTTTTGCATCGAGGGTTCGAATCCATCTCTTTTAGTTGATAATTTGATATTTTTTGTTGAACTTTTTTGTTTTCTTTTTTTGTTTGATATTTTATTTAATTATTATAGATGTTAAAATAGAGAAAATCCTAAAAATACAAAATTCACCTTTTTCTTATTCTTCATGCCCTGAATTACGTAATGGATCGTTAGATAAAATTTTGAAGATAAAAAGAGAAGCGAAAAATATCACTACATTGTAAAAATAGTTTTAGAGTAAGCATTATAAAATCTCCAAGATAATTAAAAAACGACAAAACATTTTTCAAGCTAGGATATACCACTTTTATATTTCAAGCAAACTTGGAAAAATATAGCAATTATGTAGTCGTTGTTAAGATAATAGAAAGGATTTTATATGTCACTAATTAAACTCTGATCTCTAAAGTCACTTTATAATGATATACCTAATTATTTATAAGAGAATAATTGATAAAAGTATATATTATTAAATGATAATATATACTTAATAAATACCATTAGCTGGGATAGTAGATTGATGACATAGTAAAATACCATTAGCTGGATGTCTCAGCACAATGATACTTGGGATAATTTCAATAGTTCTTTTGTATGAGCAAATAATACAATACAGTGTTTAATTGCAATCAATATTAAGAAGTACAAATTGAAAAGTAAAATTTTGTTGCAATAGGATGCAGAATCAAAATCCAAAATGAAGAAAAATTAAATTAAAAAAATGAGGAAATATAAATAAGAGAAAAAAAGAACGATGCAAACTTTTGTTATGTTTTGATCCGAGGAGAGCCATTCTAATTCCGACGACACCATTCCCTTCCTTTCCGACATGCTATGTAAATTCCTGCAAAATTTATAAGCTTTTGGTTTTATGCTAACCATTAATCACCGAAAAAAATGAGAAGAGTAACAAAAACCAAAACAAAAGTTGAAGCAAAAAAAAAGGATCTTGCTATTTACAAAGGAGACGGGACCGTAGTGCAGTGAGGCAGAGGACGACAGTGGTGGTGCGGTGAGGAGGAAAGAGAAAGATAAGAGAAAAAGAAAAAGAGAGGAGAAGATTGAGGAAGAGAAAGAAAAACGAAGTAGAGGGATTTGATGGAGAAGAAAGGAGAGAGAGACGGAGCAGAAGTGGCACAGAGGTTACAGACCAAATTTCAAATTTTGAAAATTTGAAATTTTGAAAGAAGGTAACAGAGGTAATAGATGGGTTTTTGTTGTGCAAAAAGAGGAAGTGTCCAGAGAAGTGATTGATGGAAAGGAAGTGTGCAAAGAAGAGAGGTAACATGTAAGGCCGAGTGTATTTCGAATTTTGAAATACACTTTGGAATGATGCTTGTGAGCTGATGGACTTGGAGTATTTCGAATTTTGTGAGCTGAGGGACTGTGTAAGGCAAGGGAGTATGTGTGAGCTGAGGAAGAAAATTGAGAAAAGCTAAGGATGAAGGAGAGGTTGACACCTCGGATTTTGGAGTTGAGAGGCACCGAGAGAGTGACACATGTGCAAAACTATCTTCTTTTATTATAAATAGTAGAATAGTAGATAGTAGATAGATATATAGTAGATAGTAGAAGTAGATAATAGATTTTGAAAGCAACTATGTATAATTATTACTACTTTTTCTCAATTTTTTTATGTGAAAAATCTGGTATATCGTAATGGTATAAGGAAAAAAAAACACTTTTTTTATGAAAGAAAAACACTTTAAAATATATTTTCTTAAAAAAAACTAAACATACTTGCCCTTGTCATATACTCACGTTGAAGTGCAACCAGACAAACATACTTATGGCGGGGTTGTTTCATAATTGTATTGTATTGATAGGCAAAAAAATTAAAATATTATTATTTTAAAAAAATTATGAAAATATAGTATTTTTGAACCAATTTACGAATGTATAATACTCAGTCGCGCCTCAGGTAGGCACCATAAGTTGCGCCTCACAAGGCGCCACATGTGCTGAGTCACGCTCCATATAGGCGCCACTTTGCACCTGTAGCGCGATTTCGTTCCTATTAATCAACATTTGTCAACAAAAAATTAAAATAATATAATTTTAAAAAAAATTATAAATTTGGAACTGTTTTGAAACTATTTACAAATATGAGGTTGTCAAATATACTCAAATTGAACGTGTTTGAGACCAAAATATGTGAAAAAAGGTACAAGTGCATATGTCTTGTTTCAAAGGGTGGGACTTGACACAAAGTTTGCATCAAAACACAGAGACCTAAACATGAGGGAGTATTTTGTATTATTCTATTTGAGTTGAGTATTACACTTGTCCTTTTTTTTACTTTTTTCTTCTTTTCTACCTTGACAAGAAACCAACCTTTCAGACTTGAAACTGTTACTGTTCCCTTCTTTCTTGCTTGCTTTCTTTTCTGTTTCTCAAGCACAAACACTAATGCCAAAATACAAAACCTCCTTGGTCCTTCTCTATCTTTTTCTTTGCTTCAAACAACAAGTAATAGTGTGCATGCTGCCAAGTCTTATCCTTTGCTAGCAAGTAGTAGTGGGAACTTGACTTTTCACCAATTTTTTTTAAAGTTTATATCATAAAATAAATACTTATCGCAAATTGTATTATTTTAAATTTTTTGTATTATTTTAAATTTTTTAAAGCTTTTTCTTTTAATTTTTTTCGCTTACTAGTATGGACGAAGTCACGCTGCATGTGCCGCCTGTGTGAAGCGCTGACTTGGTGCTATACATCCGTAAATTGATTAAAAACGATTATATTTTCATTTTTTTTTAAAATAACATTATTTTAATATTTTTTGCCTGTATTAATACAAAAGGTATTTTAAAATTTAAATTTTGGTAATTTATAACGGTAATAAAAAAGCTACTAAAATTATAAATAGGCCGTTTTGGATCCCCAAATCCAAACGAGACGATTTCGATTTCGATTTCGATGCTACTGAGAGGTAAAAAGAGTACTCCATGGTGTTGCTCATTAGGGTTCATGTGATCTTTCAGGCTCTCTCTCTTTGTTTCATTTTGCTATCTTAACGTTTCGAATTCGTTTTCGATGCTTCCGAGAGGGAAAGAGAGTATTCTTGATTAGGCTTCGAAGAACCCTTCGTGTTGCTCGTCTGGATTTACGATTGGGTTCAAGTGATTTTCCAGGTTCTTCTCTCTCTCGCGCTCTCTCTCTCTCTCTCTGTTTCATTCTGATTCTGCTATCTTTGAATTTCTTTATAATTGATATGCAAAAATGATGCCTTTCGTTCAGCAAATGCCACTCAGTCCCAAAATCGTGTTTCGAACAAATGTTTTGTGGCAGCTTTTTTGTTTGCGATACTGATAATTTTTCCTTTTCTCATTATTGATTATTCAAAAACGTTCTATTTTCCATGAACAACAGAATAACCCTAAATTCTGTGGCAAGAATGAATTCTTTATGAATTCAATGAACCTCTGGGACCCTAAATTCTGTGGCAATACCATATTCTCTGTTTTAAAATTTTAAATTTTTTATGAATTCAACGACCCTTGGTGACCCTAAATTTTGTGGCAAGAATGGGTTTTTTTATTATGAAATCTTTGTGAATTCAAACACCCTTGGTGACCTTAAATTCTGTGCCAACAACGAATTTTTATTATGAATTCTTTATGAGTTCAATGACCATGACCCTGATATGGCAAGAACGAATGCTTAATCATGAATTCTTTGTGAATTCAATGACCCTGAATCTTGTGGCAAGAACGGATTCTTTATTATGAATTCTTTGTGAATTCAATGACCCTTGGTGATCCTAAATCTGTGGCTAGAACGAATGCTTTATTATGAATTCTTTATGAATTCAATGACCCTCGGTGACCCTAAATTTTGTGGCAAGAACGGATTCTTTATTATGAATTCTTTGTGAATTCAATGACCCTTGGTGATCCTAAATCAATGGCTTGAACGAATGCTTTGTTATGAATTCTTTATGAATTGGTGACCCTAAATTGTGTCAAGAACGGATTCTTTATTATGAATTCTTTGTGAATTCAATGACTCTTGGTGATCCTAAATCTGTGGCTAGAACAAATGCTTTATTATGAATTCAATGACACTCGGTGACCCTAAATTTTGTGGCAAGAACGGATTCTTTATTAAGAATTCTTTGTGAATTCAATGACCCTTGGTGATCCTAAATCTGTGGCTAGAACGAATGCTTTATCATGAATTCTTTATGAATTCAATGACCCTCGGTGACCCTAAATTTTGTGGCAAGAACAGATTCTTTATTATGAATTCCTTGTGAATTCAATGTCCCTTGGTGATCCTAAATTTGTGGCTAGAACGAATGCTTTATTATGAATTCTTTATGAATTCAATACACTCAGTGACCCTAAATTGTGGCAAGAACGGATTCTTTATTATGAATACTTTGTGAATTCAATGTCCCTTGGTGATCCTAAATCTGTGGCTAGAATGAATGCTTTATTATGAATTCTTTGTGAATTCAATGACCCTCGCTTGGTGATCCTAAATCTGTGGCTAGAACGAATGCTTTATTATGATTCTTAATGACCCTCGGTGACCCTAAATTTTGTGGCAAGAACGGATTCTTTATTATGGATTCTTTGTGAATTCAATGACCCTTGGTGATCCTAAATTTGTGGCTAGAACAAATGCTTTATTATGAATTCAATGACCCTCGGTGACCCTAAATTTTGTGGCAAGAATGGATTCTTTATTATGAATTCTTTGTGAATTCAATGACCCTTGGTGATCCTAAATCTGTGGCTAGAACGAATGCTTTATTATGAATTCTTTATTAATTCAATGACCCTCGGTGACCCTAAATTTTGTGGCAAGAACGAATTCTTTATTATGAATTCTTTGTGAATTCAATGACCCTTGGTGATCCTAAATCTGTGGCTAGAAGGAATGCTTTATTATGAATTCTTTATGAATTCAATGACCCTCGGTGATCCTAAATCCGTGGTTAGAACGAATGCTTTATTATGAATTCTTTATTAGTTCAATGACCCTCGGTGACCCTAAATTTTGTTGCAGGAACGGATGCTTTATTATGAATTCTTTGTGAATTCAATGACCCTTGGTGATCCTAAATCTGTGGCTTTATTATGAATTCATGAATTCAATGACCCTTGGTGATCCTAAATTTTGTGGCAAGAACGGATTCTTTATTATGAATTCTTTTGTGAGTTAAGTGACCCTTGGTGACCCTAAATTTTATGACAAGAACAGATTTTTAAATATGAATTCTTTGTGAATTCAATGGCCCTAAGTAACCCTAACTTTTTGTGGTAAGAATAGGTTCTTTATTATGAATTCTTTGTGAATTGAATGTCCCTCGATGACCCTATATAAATTCTGTGGCAAGAATGAATGCTTTATTATGAAATCTTTTGAGTTAAATGACCCTCGGTGATCCTAAATTTTGTGACAAGAACAGATTTTTTAATATGAATTCTTTGTGAATCCAATGGCCCTCAAATAACGCTAAATTTTGTGGTAAGAACAGATTCTTTATTATGAATTCTTTGTGAGTTGAATGTCCCTCGATAACCCTATATAAATTCTGTGGCAAGAATAAATGCTTTATTATGAATTCTTTTGTGAGTTACATGACCCTTGGTGACCCTTAATTTTACCCTTAATTTTTTGTGACAAGAACAGATTCTTTAATATGATTTCTTTGTGAATTCAATGACCCTCGGTGACCCTAAATTATGTTGGCAAGAATGGATGCTTTATTATTATGAATTCTTTGTAAGTTCAATGACCTCGGTGACCCTAAATTTTGTGGCAAGAATGGATTCTTTATTATGAATTCTTTGTGAATTCAATGACATGCCCGGTGACCCTAAATTTTGTGACAAAAATGGATTATTTTAAAATTTGAAGTCTCCCAAGGCATATTTGAGACCCTAAAGTGCAATTGCAATATGAATTCTTTATTCATAAATAGAATTGGGATGCTATGCATTGTGCCTGGATGACTGTAAATATATGAATTTTTTATTCATGATATAAATTTGAGGATGGTAAGAGCCTTTGATGAATGATGACCTCAATTCCAGAATAATGGAGAGTTATAACAATTTCAATTTGCTTGTAAAACAAATGAATTTAATTTTGGGAAGACACTTGATTAGGCTCAACTTTCTCTTGAGATTTTTCCTAGATTGTATCAAATAAGGATAAACATGTCTTAATTTCTGAAAGGAGGGGTATGGAGCAGTAACAGGTGACTTTGGAGGTGGAAGTGACGTAGGGAGATTTTCTTTCTGGAGGCAAATCTTTCTGCAGTTGTCAAATCTTCTGGTTGATGTTCATATTTGCAGGAATGAAAGGGATTGTTGGATTTGGCTGGCAGACAGTTCCAAGTACCTATTCAGTCAGTTCAATTTATTTTGTCCTAATTAATCTACTGCTCTCTTGGAAGAGTTTTCCCCCTCAAAAGGTTAGAGCCTTTTCATGGAGATTGATGATGGAGAAATTGCCCCCAAAACTTGGTCTCTCAAAAGACAAGTTTTTTCCGACCCCGGGGATACACTTTGCTCCTTTTGTCACAATCAACAAGAATATAATCATTTGTTCTTTAAATGTATAGTAACTTCTCAGGCACTGTATCTTATATATGCTTGGTCTGGATTTCATAGGGTTATTTCTTCTTCTAGTGAGGCTCACTTTCATCAACAGTATTATGTTCTTCTTATAAAAGGAAGAAATACAAATATTGGTATATTATGTGACATAGTGACAATAAGAGTTTTGTCCCTCAAAAAGCCTTTATGGTTGATGCAAAACTCTATAACTTTCAGCAGGACAATTTTCTCTATGACTGAGTTGCTGGACATGATCAAGATTCGCTCCTGATTGTGGTTCCAATCTTTTACAGGAAGTAGATTTTTTTCTTTCTTAGATTGGTGTATGGATTCAGTTGTTTGCATCTCCTCTTAACTCATTTACAGTGCTGCAAGTCTTGCTGGCTGTTGAACAATCTATCCTCAGGTGTTGCAATATGTTTTGGAGGTAGCATGTATCTGTTTATGGTTTTTTCTCTCATCAAGCTGAAGCTTTGTTGGTGGGTTCTATAACATGGAGGAATTTTGCTTCTTTTTTATTGTAATGCTTTAGCAAGCATTAACTTCTTTTATGTGTCACTGTGGGGTTTATCTATGTCTTGAAGTAGTGGTCCTTTAGTTGGAGGTCTTTGTTTTATTTATTTTTTGTTTATTTTAGTATATTCTTTGTGTCAGACTCCTTTATACTAGATAGTGGCATTTCTTGTGCTACAGTTCAGTTTTCCTTCTTTTAATGAAATTTCTTTGCCTATAAATTCATTGCATTCAAATAACAAGTATTTCGATTGCCTTGGACAGCTTTGCTGCAAAGGAGCATTTCAGTATTGATGCCAACTTTTGTAAATAAGAGCAGAACTTGGTAATTGATCTTACCAGAGGAGATTCTCACTTGCCAATTTGGTTTCATTTTTGTTGTGAAAGGGCATGTTGAACTCTGTCCATAGACTTCAGGATGTTAGTGGAATAATAAAAAGCTTGACAGGTACCAGTCTTAATACTGTTGTTTTTATTAATATCTCTTTGGAGGACAATACCATAATTAGCTAAAGGACCTTTGGAACCAACGTATAACATGCTTTTCCATTTGCTTTTAGTCATTTATAAATGATTGTATTATGAAAACAGTTATTGTATAATCAAGTGGTAGAATGACTTTCTAATCTGAACCACCAGTTAGGCAGTACAAGAAAATTTAGGCTTGAACGTTGGAGATTTCTACTGTTCGTCAATCATGAAAATCAGATATCCTATTATGGTGACTTAATGGTTAAGAATAAAAAAGTTAGCTTACATTCATGGAGAGGTAAAACACTGAGCTTAAGTAAATATGCATAGATCTCAACCATCAAGGGTCGGATAATTCACTATGATTGCTATTACATGTTTTGATTGTTGTCATGGAAAGGAGAAATCAGTGCCCAGAAAAGTAGAATCTGATTTATAATCATATTACCATTGTATAGAATCCTCTACACATGATCTTTGCCTCCTAAAATTTCTCAACCACACATTTAAATATCTAATACCTGAAAAACTTATGCTTTAAGTGGAATGAATATACCGTTTTTTAATCATATGTTCTGTTTCTATTTTATTATTAAAACGTACTAGACATAAAATAGAACTCAGATGTCAAATTCCATCTGATTCTAACACTACCAAATGCTACCTTATAAAAATAAAAAGACAAGTGATATACAGCTGATTTTGCATTACATGAAGATAGGTTTAAAACAGAAAAATGTTGGCAGCAAACTCTTATGAAGGGCCAGTCCATTTAGTTTGCATTTGATGCACTTCAGGGGACAGTACATTAGAACAGCATGGAACAAGTTGTTGAGTTACAACACAAGCTTTTGTTCTATCTGTTGTTGGGTGCTGATGCACAGCACAAGCAATTTCCGGTTGTGTTGTTTGATATTCATGAGTACCGGAAAGAGCAGTGCAAAATTTACTTAATTATAGGTATTAATTATTCACTATTCACTCATTTTTAATAAGTAGTTTTTTTTATGTGTTTGTTTAAATTATTTTTTTAAAAGTAATTTTTTTATACTTTTTCTAAGAAGCAAATCCTATTTATTTATTTATTAAAAGAACAATTTTTTTAAAAAGTACTTTTTTTAAAACTATTTTTTTAAAAAAAATTTAAACAAACTAGCCCATTTACTTTATAAATTGTGATTTTATGTAGAGAATTATAGTTTTACTTATTGCTATCTGCCACTTACTTAACTCCAACATTCAAAAGGCTTTTTATTCTATTCCTATTTTTACTTCATCTTCTATCATAAAGATGTCTACCAAAAACACTAAATTAATAAACCTAAAAAAGACTTGGGCTCTGTTTGAAAGAACTTATTTATAGTTTATTTTATGAAATAAGCATTTGTGTAAGTGTTTGGATGGTATGTGCTTTTTTATTTTTTCTGTTATTTTTTTCCTTATGTGGCAAGGTACCGGGAGCAGTTCCATGACATGTATAGCTTGCGTTACATATCTCAAGATAACCTTGATTTCTCTAGTCTCTAGTGAATGTGGGAGCATTATTCCCATTTTAAGAGATTTGGCAGTTTAACCAACTTGTACCTTCAGTGTTCCCTCATGATTAGATCCTGAATTGTACTTCTAGAAAATGTAAAGCAGAATAATTTTATGATTGTTGTATGACTCTGACAACACCATTAGATAGGGGAAAATCTAACGTAAATTTGAATTTTAATTCATTAGTTGTCCGTAAAAATATGCAACCATAAACGCTTTTTGAGGGACAACCCATTTGGTCCTTCAACGTATACAAGTGACGGGTAGCATTCACTCATGGTTATCACCAATAAATTCACTTAAATGTAATTACTTAATTAAAAATACTTAAGCAGGAATAAGAGATGTATTACTTAACTTATAATCAGAATGTGATCCATAGACCCTAGATCAAGTAAGGGTTAGTATTAAAAGGGGAGAAACCCAAGGTAAGAGGATTGGTTCACTCTCAAATATTCACTATATATCATCAACAGTTGTGAATCAAATTCTTACTTGAGTGTTGTAGTACCTTTTGAAGGTACACCCGACTCTTTTAGACTCATATGCACTAGAGATTTCGATAAGGAACCACCAGAGAAGACCCTCCGGGACAACAGAAGATCCTTTGATGTAAGGATAAGTGTTCGGTCCATTTGTGACATGAATATTATTGTTTAGTGTCCATTCACATAACGAAAAAAAATATAGATGAAAATAAGAAAGATACATAAAAGTAAGTGAAAAATAAATGTGAGAATTGAAGAGAAATAAAATGAAAATAATTAAAAATGGGTATAAATGAATATTATTGTTTAGTGTTCGTTGATATGTCTTAGTTTTATTTTTTTTGTTTTTTTAATCAAAAGAAACTTGTATTATATCATTAAGAACAAAAGATTCAATACATGTACAACTTGGCTTATAATAAAAAATGGGTGTAAATGAGGCTAGCAAAATTGTTCATTGTATAGATTATTATAATAGCAAGCTCTCTCTCTTTTTATCTTATTTAAGAGACAAAAGAAATCGTCTATAGTGAATGTTGAATTATTAATTTGGGTTGGATAAATTGTATTAGATTTTATTATTTTTTTAATTATAGTATTGGATTTATTAGTATATAGATTTTTTTTTATTTCATTCTAATTTATTTTTTAAATATTTAGAGATATGAACGAATAAAATGAAATCTCACAAATCAGATAGATATATAAAAATCCTTCTAAATTCATGAGACAAATTTCGTCACAAACAATGTGAGATATGTGAGGGACAAATTTTCTCATAAAAAGTAAGAAATTTAAGGATACCTTTATGTTTGTGACCCATTTTGTCCTTCCCAACTTTGTGAGAGAATTATAATCTGTTACAAATAAGGAAGGGTATATATAAAAATGTTTCATTTACTCAATGACAGAATTTGTATATTTGTAGAAGGTATATCTTGTCACAGTTTGAAACAAATTATAAAATTATTTGATAAATTTTGGGACATCAATTTTTGTGACGAAAATCATGTTTATCACAAATTTTATCATAGATTATGTCAGTGACAATTTTTATATGTTTAGTGAACGAATCGATCCTTATTAATAATATTTTTCTAGTAGTAAAAATTTTGCATATAATAAAAATTGCTACCTAGTGTTTAACCTAGATACCCCAGCTAGCTCCTGGGCAACAACTTGGTTAGTTTGTCTGCCGATAAACTTCATAACAAAATTTGAAGAAATAGTAATTCTGAATGCAACTGGATATAATTCCTCCTAGCTCTGTTACCATGATCTTTCTGGAATTGATACAATTCACCATTTCACTGTGTATTTACAATCAAGTTCCAAAGGGTCATCCAATCACCACTTTCAGCATAGCAACTATTATCCATTACATTCTCCATGATGTGATAATACAATGATTTCATCGAGAATACCACCCCATCCCTTGATTTGCTCCAAATGATTTTGTCTTCATCATTTGTCAAGAAAATGGGGAAAGACAGAATATGCATTGCATCCCGTGGACTGAAAACTTGATGAATAAAATCTGAAGACCATGACCCAATAGATAAATTTAGAAAATCATACATCTTCAAGTCTTCCAATCCTGGAGGAGGAGGTGTTTGAATACAAGGATTGCCATCCAGCAAATCCAACTGTAGTAATGAATTATGCTTAGAAATATTTTTTATTATCTTTTAATAAATATGAAAATATATTCTTATTTTTATATTTTTGGAAATCTAATAAAATTTAGTGAAATAAACGCTAAAAAATATTTTACACTATTCATGTATATAAATTAGACTTTCTTTTTGTTTGTACTTCTTAAACTATCTTTATTTAACAAAGAAGAGAGTTTTGAATATATAAATTATTAGTTGATGGAAGAACACATGATTGAGGATGCTAATTAAGGATACGTATGTAGATTAACCATAATTTACATGTTGTTAAGTTATTGTTGTTAAATAACAATATTAATTAATGAGATAAGACATTGACAGTTCATAACTTGACATGTCAAATAAAAAATCTGATGAGACAATTAGATATAATTTATTTTTATTGTAAAATATTATTTAATTTCCCATCAACTACTTTAACATCATCAATTAGTATAAACAATAAAATATGACAATATTGACATGATCGAGTTTATACTACGTTATGGTAATGCATAATGTGATGTTAGAGATGTTAAAATAGTGTGAAGACAATATATTAACAATATTTACACCACATTTCATGTACAAAAGACTATGATTAATGATTCTATCGGCATCAATTTACATGTTGCATTCACATCAATTAGTTGCAAAGTCCATGACAAGAGTTTTGACAAAAATAATACTACTACTTGGCAATTTTAATCCAACCACAATTTTTGTTGTGAATAATTAAACATGTTACTTGATTGTATGCATAAAACTAGATAAAGATTTAAAAAATGATATGATTCTATTCTACTAAATAGTGTCAAACCAAATGGGTCAAAATAAAATTATTTTGTCAAATGTTTATTTTACGACAAAATATCATCAAGTTTTTTTTTCTTTCTTCTTCATCTCTTTTTTAATGTTGATGATATGGTCAGTGAATTCTTATTTTCTCCTATGATGGCAATCTATATGTTTCTCGTGTATAGAATTGGAGGATTATGATATATTAAATTAAACACGAGAGAACCTTTTAAACAAATTAGAAGAGATACCTTCTCAAAAAACCTCAATTATAGTTTGCTTAGGATATTTAGTTATACATTTTGTTTCGATAGTGTGATGCATGAATAATTTTGGATCTTCAATTTATAATTGTTCAACTTAGTTCCTTATATTTTCAAATTATACAACTTTGGCCTATTTATTAATTTGACATCCAATATTTGACAAATAAATAATGTGACTATAAACTATTGAACAATTAATTTGACGCCCAATAGAATTTTTTTATTATAATAAAAACAGAAAATTACTTTCTTTTAAAACAATTTAGACAAATATTTAAAAAAATGGGAAATTATTTATTTTATTAAAAAATAAAAAGAGAAATCTAAACAAACTGACCAAAAGATAAGTAAAAATACAATTAAATCATTTTATGAAATAGAACAAATTACTATCGTACTCTCTTAGATTTTGTATAATTATACATAATCTCACCTTTTTATTTTCTTTAACTAATTCTTTTCAGTTTAAAAATATTATATTACCAGTATTTATATGTTTAAAAACATTATATTAATATCTCACATTTCTCAAACCTTCCGCTAACAACCCCTTAAAAAAGACAAAAATAATGATTAAAAATACAGAAATAGTTATGTAACTACTCGGAAACTTGGAGTATTGGTGTAATTTGTTCTCTGATATTTCGGTCAAAACGCGTCGTTTCAGTTGCTCATCGGCGTCGTTTTGAGGTTAGAGAATAAAATGAAAGTATAGTGTACCCACAAACCCCTACAAACCTTCGTTTGGAACACTGCGTGCTTCAACCGGAAGGCTGCGC
Source organism: Glycine tomentella (assembly GCA_007407185.1). Taxonomy (NCBI): domain Eukaryota; kingdom Viridiplantae; phylum Streptophyta; class Magnoliopsida; order Fabales; family Fabaceae; genus Glycine; species Glycine tomentella. The sequence goes on from PYAF01004503.1 coordinate 1,764,469, forward strand.
CACCACCTCAGCCTCCATCGTCCACGGTGAGTTCCTTTCATTCCTTTCACATTTTGATGTGAGTTTCTTTCCACAGTGCTGTTTCATTGCTTTTTTTCCACATCTAGTTGATTTTACTATATGCCGTTATATTGTTTAACCTAATTTTTCCTTTATTTTCGTCGCCTATTCACTTAGATATTATTATATTAAGCCCACCTTAAATCACTTAACATAGTCCCAAAGAGTTGCGGAGGAAGGTGGTTACGTTGGTTGATGATATATGAAAATAGCTGGAAAAATTATTGATACATGCTGTTTATCTATTATATTCGAAATCTGCTCAAGTTTTTGCAAAGTTTATTTGATATATTCATTGGCATTGGAATTACGGATCAATCATAATTCTGAGCAGTGTCGATTTTGTTATCTTGGCACAATCTGAATTCAGTTTGTTACTTGATTCTGTTTGATAGAATTGGCTAAGAATACCAATGGCATACCGACGGTGCCTCTTGATAAGAGGGAATCTCGTGGATAGGAGGTGGCATCCGTCTTTCAGTTATGTTCTCCACAGCGATGAGGGGAAGCACGAACACACCAATGAAAAATCATCTTCAGGAGGGTTTGGTGATTTTACTCAAACAAGGTCCTTTGGAAGCTCTCTTAATGGACCAATAGGGTATTTTGTGCATTCTCGTGATAGATTTCTTTCTCCGTGCACCGGATATGGTTTCTGCCGATATATGTCGACGGTGAATCAGGGTTCGGATAAGATTGGCAGTGACGTAATGACTGATGTGGCTGATGTCCTCACAGACACGACCATGGATGCTGTAGTTTCTCAGGCTCCCGTTGTCAACGAGGTTGCTATTGCTGCTGCTGATTCTTTTTTGCCTGTACAGGCCTTGCAGTACGTTATAGATGCTGTGCATTCCTACACTGGATTAAATTGGCGAGTCTCTCTCTCTCTCTCATGTGTGTGTGTGTGTTTATGAAACGAGCAAGGTTGTTCTTGCCCTATTGTAGTATGTGATGTAAATTCTGGGATTTGATTATCCAAAGGTGTATTAATTCAAAAATCATAATTTCATAAATAATACATCTAGGATTTGGTGGCACATTAGTTTTGAATGGAAATTGTTAATATTATAGCTTCTTTGTTTCAGGTGGGCAGCCATAGTTCTAACAACCCTGTTGATTCGGACCGCTACAGTTCCACTCTTAATAAATCAACTTAAGGCCACTTCTAAACTTACGGTATGTTATGCTACTTTTAAGTTCATCTTTGTTTCTTGCTAAAATAAAATAATGGTAATGACTCTTGCTTGTAACTTTGTCCGTCGGATGTCCTGATTGGAGTAAACACAATTTAAACATTTGGAGGGAACTGTTTGCCGTTAGTTCCCTTTCCCTTTTTGGATTAAGATTTCCTTAACAGGGATTGGAAGGTTAATACCTTAGCTTCACTAGTCTGTTCCCTCTTTTTTCTTTTCTTTTTTTTTTTTTTTCCTGTTTTCCATAACGATCCTCAAGCTTGTTATAGTTGTTATATCAATAATGCACTTCGTCCATTTTCTAATCTATCTTGTTACCTAAGCTTACTGTTTTATGTATGTGACAGTTAATGAGGCCTCACTTGGAAGAGATAAAGCAACAAATGGAGGGACTGGTAATTGTCAATTCATTTTTAATTACTGATGATAGTGATGCGCTATTATATTGATATGCAAGTGAGCTGATGGGACCTCACAAGTTCTGTTGTCTTGTATCCATAAATTTTAGTTTGACTCAAATTTGTTTAAGGGTTTAGTTGGTTCACCTGTTTAGTATCTGTCCTGGTGGTCTATGTGATGGAATGGATCCTTTTTGTTGGAGAAATGTTTTAAGCTTTGGATTTTATTACATGTATTTAGAATTTTTTTCTCTGATCACAATAACATCCAATTTTCAGACTATGGATCCCGTAGCTGTTGCTAAAGGTCAGAAGCAGATGAAGAAGCTATTTAAGGAGTAAGTGATTTCTTAATTTGCTTGTAAAAGATATCCTTGACATTATTTTTGTGGTCTCTTTTAATCTATTCTTTATCTGGTAAATGGTAATAGTCATTTTTTATCCTCTCAATCTAATGTAATTACTATTTACTACATTTATATGTAGTTATATAATATTATGATGTATTAGTGGAGAAATCTTTGTGGTGACTTGTGAATTATGATGGCCATACCTGAAATCATTAAATAGCCAGTGTTCTGTTTTAACTTTTATGAACTGCTAACACGGCTTCACTTTCTAACTATTTTCAATAGATGGAAAATGTTGCATCTGAAGACAGGTGTTATTAGATATTTAAACATTTCTTTGTTTGGTTTTGATAAATGCAGAATTGCAGATTGTTAGAAGAGTAATTATTGTTAATGTTTAAGAACCAAGACTTGAGTGGTTCATGGCTTTTAGGAAAGTGTTTCAAGTATTTAGTCAAACTTCATAGTTCATGGATCTTTGTTTGACTAAACATTATCTTCCTTTGGTTTTGATTAATGCAGATATGGTGTGAGTCCTTTTACACCATTGAAGGGACTTTTTATCCAAGGGCCTATTTTTGTTAGTTTTTTTCTTGCGGTAAGCTGAGTTTCAACTTGATATTTTCCCAAATTGTAAGAGTCTGAGGAGCCTTTATATTGTTTCTATCCATTCTCATTTCTGTGTTTAAAGATAGATAACAAATATGGCTGAAAAAGTGCCATCATTCAAGCATGGTGGAGCTTCTTGGTTTATTGATCTGTCAACTCCTGATGCCTTGTACATTTTACCAGTTTTGACAGCATTGTCATTCTTAATAACAGTAGAGGTGAGCATTTTCTTTTCTGAAACTTTCAACTTTCTTTATAATTCTCTTACCAGATGACTTTCTTTATTCTTGATTGAATGCTTTTATTGTTCTGTTTTGAATTTTATTTTGTATTCACTATATAACTGGCGACTTCTAAAGAAATTAAGAAGTTTTAAATTGAGATGGCCAGAGTGATGTTATCTGTTGTATTTTGGTTCCAATTTTGATTAATTGGCTTCTTATTGTTCCTCAGTGTAATATGCAAGAAGGGATGGAAGGAAATCCTGTGGCTGGCACCATGAAAAATGTCTCTAGGGGTCTTGCTGTTCTTACAGTTCCTTTCACCATGGGATTTCCAAAGGTAAACTTTTCTAGCTTAGCCTTCTTTGAATGAAAAACTTCCCTTTGCTTACACTTATTTTTTCATTTGAAAGTAGTTCTGTCTGAACTTTCAGTAAAATTTGTTGCATCCTATTTGCGTGTGTGGAACCATGTTCCAACACCTTGTTAAAATGGCTTTGGATGCACAAGCTACAACGGGTAGCATTTATTTTAAGGTGCATCTGTGTATTTGTGACACAGTTCCAAACACACTGTTCAGTTTGCTTATTGACTGGTAACTTTGCAAGTGTAACTTGCTATGTTGAAACAGAAAGTTACCAAAAGGCACTTGATACTCTTTTGATATCTTAAAATACTTTTAATATCAAAATCTGCTTTAGCTTTAGACATCACGCATCGTATGCATAGTGTGGTTTATATAGAACGCAGAGAATGGATGAGACCTGTGTGAAACCGTTTCAGGAGAATGGACACAGCAGTCAGATAATCAGATAGGGTGTTTTTATTAGCTCCATCATTTCCTTTTTGTAAACAACTTAGTCTTAATCGACTTTTCATTTTTTGTATGAAAATTAGTGAAATAAAAGCAAAAGGCTAAAAATAGCAAGTTGCTGTATGTTTCATATTGGTGTTATGGAATTGTACTGGCATCCATCAATTACACAACTTTAAATCACATGCAACTAATGACATGATCTGAATTGCTGACTTGTCGAATCGTTAACAGTTAACACCATAATTACCAAACAGAAACTTCTCTCTTTCCATCTAGTGTGGGACTACAAAATTAATTTATAGGCTTTTATGTGAGTGTCAATCCATAATTTTTTAGGGTGGTTCTCTTTCATGGATCTCCCAAGAGATCTGAGCACCATTGAAATGATGTCTTTGCTGCTTTATTATCTGCTGTTTATTTATCTATCTTTCAAACTCCAGAGGATTTCCTATTCCCTCGTTCGTACTATCAGAAAGGTAGGTCATAATAATTAAAAAAATTAATGAGTAATTTAATGTTTGGAAATGTAATAGGAAACCTGAAATATTCTGTATTGACCAAACACAAAAACATTCTATTCCAATCTGGAAACTTAAAAAATGCTCTATTTTCTCTATTTGAAAAGAGATGAGTTTATAGTTATGAAAATTAATATTGTAATATACCTCAATTTGAAGGGAATCTTTTGCAAAGCAAAGGTTTCTGTAATCCATGCCTTATATATGCTATTGATATGGATAGGTTATTGATTATCCATTTCCATCCACATTATTGGGTTTAAATGCTGTATTTTGTTTGTAATATCTAATGGTGCTAAGCTAATTGAAAAAGAAAAGGGGTGCTTGCCTATTTTCTTTTTACAGCTTTCATGTTTGCTTTCATTTGTCATTCTATATAATTTGAGCTTGCTTTTTTTTTTTTTTTTAATTGTGCAGGCAATATTCTGTTACTGGGTTACATCAAATTTGTTTTCACTTGTGTATGGACTTGGTAAGGCTCTTGAAAATTTTCATTTGCAATTTTACTGTCTTTTCCAACTTTCACCTCTTTAATAAGGCAGAACCTGAATTTCTTGAAATGCATATTGCTTTGGGCGTTGATTCCACCATGTGATTCATGATTGCATTTAGGTAGGCTAGAATGTATAATGCTCATAATTGAAGAATCCATGGCTCCATAATCTTGGTATTCTTTTTGAGTGCACACTTCTCTATGCATGATGATCCAAAACACTCCAAGATGCACTTTCGGTCTTGCACTCCTAATTTTACTGACTGATCTATTGTTTTAAACATATCTGTGAATTCAAAAGTCTCTCACAATCGTTCATAACCTGACTGACTGCTATTCAGTTGTTAGTCCCTTCTGTAGTGAAAATCTGCTTGTTTTATGTATACACAAAAAATTAGCATAATTTCAATAAATATTTTACTCCATGCAAAATCACAACTATCTCATTAGATATGTTTTGTTTTCTCAACCTTAGGACTTATAAGAGAATTTTGGTCCTCTGCTTGAGTTATTACTTATTTCATTTGTTTGTATTTAATTTCACAAGCAGACTGTGTAGAGCATTCTGTTCGGAAAATTTTCTCAAGGTTGTCATAAGTATGGTCTGTTGATTATAATCAGATACTTAGTTTCCTTATTAGTAGCCTTTGATAGGATAATTTACTCAGTCCATAATTGTAGGATCAAGAACAAGATTAGTTTATCTTTTAGATAGCATCTTTGTATTCATATTGGTACACGTAATGTAAATCATTCAACTTGGTCTAGATTCTGTTGATATCACTGGTGGGACTTGAATTAGAGGACTAAAATTTATTTTAAAAGCACTAAATTTTGACATAAATTTAGTCCCACAGTCATGGAACATATGTAAAAATTGTCATTATGTTCGTATTGTGAGATTGAAGGACTACATTTATGCATTTGTCAATAGAAAAAAAAAATTGATGTTAATGTTTTTGGAGGACCAAATTGATGTCGCTTCCTGTGATGTTACTTTTTCTGAAATGATGAAATGACCCTGAGGTTAGGGTGGGGTGGGGTTAAACGGGGTTAGTTACAAAAAATAGAGGACCAAAATTCTCTTAAGTGAATAATTGCAGACTGCATTAGGTCTATAAGACCCAAGTTTTAGGATGTGTTTCATGTATGGACTAAGTTCCTAATTATTTATGCATTAAAAGGATGTTTTTCCACTCTCAACTGCATAGTAGAAACACAAGTCAATCTTTGTTGTACTCTTTTTGTTTTTCCTAATTATTTGCTCTCTTATTTCCAATTTTACAGTGCTTAAAGTTCCTGGTGTAAAGAAAACTTTGGGTATTCCTGAAATACCTGTTGCACCACCCACCACCACCAGTGCTCCTCAATCTCCCTTTTCTATATTTCCAGCTCTAAAACAAGCTACATCATCAAAAACAAATGGGCCAAGCTTAAATCCAGATGAAGCTTCAAAACATTCAAATAAAAAAATATCTTCTTCTTCTGTTATTAGTCAAAGGCTTAGAAGTTTAGAGAAACAAGTGAAAGGAAGAAAGAAGAACCAGAAGTGAGGAAAATTTACAATAATCCTAAATTAAGCCATCTATACATGGAGCAATTTTGCTCAGATTTTTGTTATATTTTATTATCCTGGGATGAGGGAGAAATTAGTTTAAACTTTGTTTGCTTAGGAAGTTAAAACTTTTGCTTATCGTGTAGTCTACACTCGATTCATGGGTTTCTCAATTCTTGTGTAAAACTTGGTCCCTATCAAAAAGGGAGGCCTCAATAATTTTATATAACTTTTCTTCAATTTTCCATATTCATTTTGAAAATTAATGTGATCAAAAGATGGCTAATATGAGCCCTTATTTGACACAAATTGTACGAGTTTCAACTTTATTTCAAGTGTTTATTTTATTAGGATACTAAGTAATTATTATTTTTTATTGGACATTTGGGATTTTATTTTTTTAAGACATCGTATATGCTGCAGAGAATATTCAAGCTTCAAACTTGACACTGAAATGTGAAGAGTGCTGTGAACATAACAATAGTTTAACAAAATAGTTTTCTTTAATTGAAAGTGTAATTTTAAGATTTATGCATATAAAAAAGTGAAAAATAAGTGAGAAAAAAATATAATTTAGATAACTGTCTCATGTATTGATGATTTATCTGTTATAAGTATAATTGAGCTACTGAAATATTCAGATTAGCAAAATGGCAGGTTTAGCATATAGAGAAAAGGACGAATAAGTGCTCTAAATTGACAACAAAAAAAATACTACAATCATATTACTCGGCTAGATTTTCACTTACAACGTATGGTGTGCCAAAAAAAACTTAAAATTGCATGACTAGCTAGACTTCTAGGCAAAGCATAAGCAAATATCAATGTATTTGCATTTTTTCTAGTAGGGTAAAATTAAATGTTAGCGAGGTTTCCATCTATATACGTGATTGAAGATACAGATGGAGGATATTAAACAAGTTCTATTATCATTTGAATGAGCATCTATTAATCCTTGACTCTTCTTCCTTTTGGGAACATAAATTAAGGCTCTCTTCAATTAAGCTTCAGTTACGAGACCGTCTAATTGTACTCACTGTCCCCCACCTCTAGTCTATCATGATTGAAATTTCTAGCCAATGAACCTCATTATTACCACACTGGTCTACACGCATAACTGTTGAAATTAAATCTTCCTACGGATAAAAAAACTGCAACATTTGCGACCATATTCATGAACTCTATGAAGATGTAAGGTTGGATTGGTGATTAGAAAATGGACTTAAAATAAAGGAAGAAGGGAAAAAAAATAAAAATTATGTGTTCGAATTTTTTCTACTGATATTTCTAATCAAACTAATAAATTAATATTTATGGATAAGAAAAAACACATACAAATACATGACTGTATTTATTGGATCACACCTTCAAAGTTGCCATTATTGATATTTATTGGATCACACTTGCAACGTTGCCTTTATTAATTTGTCCATGAAAATTTAATTTTGGTCACGAAATTGTCAATATGGTACTGCTAAATTGGGTAACAAAAATAAAAATCAGAAGGGGCCAGTGGCCACTGATACTGATACTGATTCCACCACACTTTTAAATGTGGAAAATGTGAGTAACTGCCAATGGGGGCACATATTTTTTGTGCATTTAGAGATGTTGTATTGTAACATGTAGGAATAACAACAGTAGACTTGTAATTATTATGATTGAGTCGATATTAAGGTATTTGTGTACTTTTTGAATTTAATTTATTAAATATTTAGTTAAACTTTTTTTAATTAAATAAATTAATTTAAGTTTAAAATTTAAATTTATTTAGCGGTTAGTTTAAATTTTGGTAAGTTTGACATTAAAATATATTTATAGAGATTATAATTTTGTTCAACTCATTTACATGGAGAATTATAATTTGATTTATATCTATTACTTAATCAATTCAAATTTTTAATAATTATGTTTTCAATAAGTGACCACTGTCTCAATTTTTAAATAATTTCGTTCATCAAAATTCTATCTTTTACTCTCGATTCATCTTTTTAGAATAAACACATATTTACTAAATAAAAATTAATATAAACTTAAAAATATTCAACAAGAATTTTGTTAAAAGAAAAGACACAAATTGAATAACAAATAAGTTCCATCTAAAGCTTCATGCCTTTATTCTCCCATTTACGCCATCAACTCTCTTTATTTTTATGAGAGGAGTGATTAACTAATTAATGGTTAATATTTAACTACATATTCCATTTAATTATAAAATTTATAATTAATATTTAACCACGTCTTCTATTTGATTTGAAATATGGAAAAATTGTTTTATTTTTTTAATAATAAAAAGTTTATGTGAACTACATTCCGGGACTCACAATTGTTGTATTTATATCCCAAGTAAGAATAATATGTAAATATATAATATATTAATCACTGATTATTAAAGCATACTGCCGTCTTCAAGACAATGAATATATTGTTAAAAACTTCTATAAACAGATATTCATTAATCTTTTAACCTTTTAACATACTGATTGTTTTTTTCTTTTGGGATAGAATCACTGATTTTTTTTGTTTGATAAAGAATAATTACTGATTGTTAACGCGTACGTTTATTATTGAATGTGTATCAATTGGTACAAGCAGGGTGGACCCAGAATTTAACAACTGACGCATAAATATGAAAATTAAAATTCATTCAATAAATATATTAATTAGCATCAAAATTTATACTATGTATTCATAATTACATATTTTCAAAATAATCTAAAAACATATAAAATAAAGAATATATTTACAAAGAATATAAATTAAATATTTTTTAAAGACCCAAAATTACAAATAACAATTAATCAACTTCATGTGCCACCAATAATCCTAATGAATTTATAATAAAAATTGATATCTATGTTAAACATATAGTTTTCATAAAATTAAAAATTTATTATGTTCTAAAACTCTATTGTTGCTCAATAAATTATAAAAAAAGTATATGCTATTCACTAAATTATCTCTTACAGCAATAGTTGCCAACAATGTTGAAAAATAATTTGCTTTCAAATAGTTAGAAAATAAAAGATGAAAAATGTTGTGTCTTGACAATGATTTCACCATTAAAAACCAACATTGATCGATACAAATGATAGTTTTACCCCTTAGACAAGTGGTTTAAAGTTCTAATCATAACTTTGGATATAAATAAACCGTTTTAGGAGAGGAATATCTATTTTATGTGTGTTTATAATCATCAACAATGATTATTAACTATTTTTTACGATAAATATTTTACATTAATATTATGATAAAAAAAAGTGTTTACAACATTAAAAGTAAATTACAACAACCTTTGATGCAACTTGATATATAATATATTTTTCTAAGATTTAAATACCACACATATTTGGGCTCTTGCAGTCATGACGAGAAAATATGTTGAAACCTTCCAAACAATAGTAAAAAAAAAAAGATGAGGAGACCATAAAAACAAAGAGAATATTGAAAGAGAGAAAATTTATTGATATGTTTGAAAATTTAACTTACAATCTCTTATATAATATTTGTAAGTTCCTTTATTCATTATTCATGAGATCAAAGATATCAACCAAATGAGCTAGAATGCTAGATTCCCTTGGTAATGTTGGTAAGTTTAACTCATTAACAAATGTTAATAAATATACTTTAATTCTCAAATAAATATAAAGAGAATGATAATAAAGTCGTTGATTACAAATTAATTATTTATAACTTTTAAAATAAAAATAACATTAATTATTAGAAAGAAAATTTTTATGATACTCAAACATTTTATCTAAAAAAGACAAAAATACAATTTCTATAATAAATATTACAAAAAGAATAGAATATTTTTGTTAAGAAAAACTTAAATGACCTTTTTTATGTTACACTTAAATGACATTATTTACATGATTAAACCTCTAAATAAAAATAATTACTAATATATACATATATATTAAGAAATAAATTGAAAAAAAATAGGAAGTGCCCCCAAAGTCAATCGTGCACCTGCTCTTGGGTACAAGATTCTTTCATTTTGTTTTTATTATTTACTCAATTATTGGTACCAATTATTCAAAGGTTTTGTCAATGACCCGAGACTTTAAGTAAGGCTAAGAATTTAAATTCAGTATAATTTTGATCAACGATATATTAAATCTTTTTAGTTTAATTGATAATTTCGAATTTGAGTCTTAAATTTAACTAGGTTAAACATTAATATTTGAAAGATAAATTTTACTTCTGTGAAGAAGTCTGAAGTCAAATATAAGAAAAAAAAACATAATTTCACATTGATTAAGAAATTAATTAAGTTTATTTAATTTTTTATATTTCACACAAAAAAGAACTATATTTCTAAATCTATCCTTAATCATATTTATTAGAGATTATGCTCATATTTGAACTTAAAGGTATTTTTGGATTACTAACCTTAAATAAGGTTGGAATAGTTAAAATTTACTCATATTTCAGTCTTTTAAATTTGGACCTTTTTTCTTTTACTTATATTTAAGTTTAGAAGGAATAAAACTGATCTTATAATAATTTTATCTTTAAATATAAAAGATACCCCTAGCCATAGCTACAATAAAAAGCGTACTAACAACCTCATAAAATGAAGATATTGGATTTTTTTTTTTTTTTGAAATTGAAGATATAGGAAAACTTCTAAAATCAAATATCCACTTATTCTTAGCCTCTCCCATTTAATCAGGACACATTCCCTTTATCAAATATTTTTTTATAATTAAATTCACCTATAAAATTTTATAATGTTACCAAGTTTTTAATTATGGTGTTTAAATATTTTTGACAGCTTTTATGTTTTTTAAAATATTATTAAATATTTAAAACTATCACTTATTTTAAAGATTGTTGACGGAGGAATTTTTATTTCCCTTCATTTTTGTCTTCTTTTACACAAAATTTATATTCTTGAAAATATTTATTCTGAAATATATATCATTTAACAATGAAAATTGTATTATTTAAATAAACATGAAAATTGTAGTTTT
>PYAF01004503.1:1775764-1798851 GCA_007407185.1 Glycine tomentella
AAATATAATTAATAGAAAAAATAAAAAATAAAGAAAACAAATAAATGAGAAATAAATATTTGATGGAAGAAAAATAAAGAAAAAATAAAGAGAGATAGAAAGATGAATAAAAAATACAATAATTCTTTTATATTCATATATAAGTAAAATTAACTACTTTTATATTAATTAAAAATTTAATTAAAATCATTTAATTTTATTAATGTAAAATAATTAAAAAATAAAATTATTCTTAAAATATTATTTATTAAAATTTGATATAATGAATAAAATAAAATTATAATTAAATAAAAGATATTTTAAAAATAATACCATTAAATAAAATAAAATAAATTTGTTTATTATATCTAAATCTAAGATACAGAGTAATTCTTTTAGTTTTGTGTAGGAGTAGAGAGGAAACAATACAAATGAGTCTATTAATTTTAAATTTATTTCTGTAATGAATCTGCTGTAACAAACAATGTAATTATTTCTATGTACTCCATTGTGTCCATCTGCTGTAACAAACAGGCCGGTAGGTTTAGACTAACATGAATTGATAATGCTGTAACCTGAAACAAAGCACATCATTGACCAGTAGCTACAGCCAAAACGATGAAACACACCCACGTCTTCTCTCCCATCATCTGTCTCTTCCAAACTAAAGAGTGAAAATAGTGAATTCCTCTTCAATGAAATTTAACATAAAAGAATTAATTAAATTTATCTCATTTATTCGTGTTTTTCAACCATAAATTTTAAAGAAAAAAGACTTATTTTAATTGGATGATGAAATATATAAAATTAGTTAATTTACATCATGGGTGAAAAACCGTGAAAGTGTTTACTGGCACTGTTGTTTTCTGTTTTTATTTTTTATTTTCCATCTAGAAAGAATATCTTAAAGAGTGATTTGATTGAAAGAATAAAACTCATAAAAGTTAAAAGTTTGAAGATTAAAAATAAATTATTGCTGAGATGGAAATATGTATGTATTATTTGTTTAAGATTTTTTTGATAGTTCAATATAATGTTTCGTAAGTTTTATTGGGCGACAATTTTTACCATAAAGATTAAAGAATTAATTTTTCATCATTTGATGTATCTTATTTTGTTTTTTTTTTTATTTTCAAGTTTCAACTTCTTTGTAGGATGTGTTAATGCTGAGATATTAATTTTCAAATTTGTTATCAAGATATAGTTTTTGGGAATGTGTAATAATGGGTGGATCTTGAAGAAAATGTGCGTCAGGTTTCAAATAATTAAAAAAATTGATGATGGTATGGTTTATTTGTATTTTGGTGTGAAAAGTATTGCTATATTTTATCAGTTTGCTAGTGCATAAGATACATTGCATTCCGTTGGTCAAGTTTGAAATTAGGATTTATAATGACCAACACATTGAAATGAATTAACCAATAGTCATACGTGACGTTGAGTTCTTTTACCAAACTTGACGAAAATGCCAAGAATGCAAGACTTGGGTTTACCCGTACTTTAATGTAAAAATATAATAATTAGATGTGAGACATTATTTTAAGTTTAATATAATTAAAAGGAGTGATGTTACTATATTAAATTAATAGATGCCTGAACGGAAATAAAATACACATAAAGGTGTGAACGTAAAGGATCTTATTTTCATAGATAACAAATTGAAGTTTCATCATCATTCACCCAACTCTAATATTCATGGAATTTATTGATATGGATTTACCGAAGGGAGACTCCTGAATCACGTGGGTAGTGGTACCCAAAGGGTTCCGAATGTACCCACGTGGGTAGTGGTACTGTTATGTTTAAACAGTCCTCAAAATTATTAGATTTCATAATCATGTTTTTCACGAATGTTTTCTGGCACTGTGACAATAATGGTACGGTGCACACTAATTATTAATTTTTGTCTAGTTCAAAATTTACTTTTTTTTTTTTTAACTGTAATTCAAATACACAATTAATCATTACTTCCCTATCACATTTATCGTTCTTTCCCTCCTCGGTTTCTCTGCATTCATCCTCACCTTCGACAGAAATTATAGAAACTAAAATCACATTTCTTTTTCCTAAATTAAAAAATATAGACTTTTGCATGTACTTAATAATTTATTTCTGAATTTATATTATTATTTATTAATTAAAAGAAAATATTATAAATCATTTAATAAATTATCCCTATATATGCATAATTTATTTCTTAATTTATATATTCAATTATTAATTAATATAAGATATTATGAAGTATTTTTAATTTAACTACATATTTATATGACCACTACTTTTAATTATTATTGTACATGAAATACATTTTAAACTAGATAGTTTTAGGATGAATGATAATAATTATTACAAAATAGTTTTATATTATTATAGTATATATATATATATATCTAACTTTTTCTATTATATTTTTGAAATATATGTAAATATATATAATATTAACTTACTGTTATAAAATTTATATCTCAAAAGGATTAACTCAATTGGTCGAATATGTATAGTACGTTTATATATATATAGATCTATTAAAATTTATTATTTAAAAGGTTAACTCCAATTTCCATGTAAAACTTGAATAATTTATTATTTATCCAAAAAGTACAATATGAGAGGCTAAGAATATTTGTTATATATTAACATACTCCACCAGAGGCACAAGCTTTATCTTTATGCCCTTAATTGTGACAGGCTTGTTCCCATATCTTGGAGCCAGTGTAACCGCAATACTTTCATCGTCTTGTGCATGCAAGTCTTTCAACAGATTCGTTATTGCCAATCTAAGAGAAGATGTTGCTGTCCTCTTGCTTTGGTGGCCATGCGAATGAGCCAAGGTCATAAAGCTTCCTGCAAACTCCGAATCCTCCGGTCCTATCTCATCGTCACCTTGGTCGTTGATAAACACATCAAACTTCACATCCTCGGTCATATCATACTCAACTTCCATCACTAACACCTCCTCCTTTTCTACCTCGCTCCATGACTCCTCCTTCTTTGGCCTCTTCACAGTTGTACGTTGAATGGAGTTCAAAGTGAGAGGGAACGGCAAAGGTGGTAGAGGTGGAACAAGGGGTGCAGGGAGAGGAACCGGATATTTGGGTCTAGGACGAACATTCAGCCATGGCGTGTCAACATATTTGTAATCATACCCTAGCTTTCTGGAGTCAAGGCAATCTTTGACCTTCACACGCACAAGGTTCTTGTTCTCATCGTAGAAGAGAAAGCTGGAATGTAACCAATCGTCATCCGTGAAATCTCTTCTACACCCTCCCGGTATTGTTTTCCATATGTTCCACATCCTATCCACGTTTGAATGGTGAGCAAAGAAGATGGGGTCTCTTGCAGCCGTAGCCAAATACCCCATGTCGATGTTATGAGGTTTTGTGGGATCACCAGTCCATCCGTGGACATTATTGTGCGGACCTCTTTCTAGAGAGCCAGCATCACCTGTAGGATCAAATCCAGCATAGAAGGGTTTTCCGAGGAAAGCGCTAGGGAATTTCCCATTATCAACAACATCCCTGAACATTGTAATTTCGTTGATCATGATTTGGTCAATTGGGTCACGAATATTGGGCCCGTTGGTTAGGTCTACAAGAACTGGTGGTTGATGGAGGGCATTCCTGAGAGGGTCATAGAGAGGGGATTTTTCATCAGTGTAAATGGCAGGCATTGCCATGCCTGGGGCATTGTCCCAGTTCCAAAATGGAAGAGCAAAAGTTGGGTCACCGATCAAGCTCCCCAAGATTCTCTCATGGAAGTAGAGGTACCAACGGTGGAAGGGGGCGAATAGCCAATTGCCGTGGACATTGATTTCATGATCAGGGAAACCTTTTTGGCTATAGCCACCATGACAGTAAGCACAATGAATATTTGCCTGTTGCATGAAATTTCGAGGGTCATCAGGTGGAAGGGCTTTCATGAGCCTAACGGCTTCCTTGTACTTGTTTAGGTAATCATCATCGACACATTGTGCAGGTTGTCTATATCGAAGTCCTTTGTGTGAAGGGAACTCGAAGTCTACGATTGGGGGTGGAGGGCAACAATTGACATCTTCTTCGCCCGGCACTCGTGGTGCAACACAGTTAGTTGGGTCTGGAGGAGACACCGGAGCACCAAAGGCTGAACCGGTGTTGTTACCACTAAGAGTAGTAGCACCATAAAGTCCTCCAAGGCCAATCAAAATGTCCCTCCTATTTCTAGGGTTAGGGTTACCACTGCATGCAACTTTTGAAGCATGACGACCACGTTTTGGTTTGCTAGGTTGGCATGGTTTTTGAGACGGTGGAAACACGGAAGGAATGGAAAAGGATGCAGAGAAAATGAGGAGGGACGAGAAGGATGGATGTGATGATACAGAAGCCATGGTTAATTATCTTCTACCTCTGCTCTAAATGATCCATAGCACTGCCCTTTTATAGTGAAGTTTGAATCACAAAATGAAAAAAAAAGAAAAGATAATACTATTAAATTGAAGTAGCAAGAAAAACGTTAGGGGAGAAAAATTATCAATTTTTTTTACCAAAACAATTTCATGCTAAACACATTTATTTAGTGGATAACATGCCTCGCCACATAACTTTGACCCCCAGATGATCATGATTCAACATGGAATCGTTGTGTAACAATCAAATAATTGTTATATGGTTAAAATAGTAATAAAGATTTATAAATTTAATAATTTTACATACTAAATAAAAATAGCAAATTGATTGTATGTTTCATATTGGTGTTATGGAATTGTACTGGCATCCATCAATTACACGACTTTAAATCACATGCAACTAATGACATGATCTGAATTGCTGACTTGTCGAATCGTTAACAGTTAACACCATAATTACCAAACAGAAACTTCTCTCTTTCCATCTAGTGTGGGACTACAAAATTAATTTATAGGCTTTTATGTGAGTGTCAATCCATAATTTTTTAGGGTGGTTCTCTTTCATGGATCTCCCAAGAGATCTTAGCACCATTGAAATGATGTCTTTGCTGCTTTATTATCTGCTGTTTATTTATCTATCTTTCAAACTCCAGAGGATTTCCTATTCCCTCGTTCGTACTATCAGAAAGGTAGGTCATAATAATTAAAAAAATTAATGAGTAATTTAATGTTTGGAAATGTAATAGGAAACCTGAAATATTCTGTATTGACCAAACACAAAAACATTCTATTCCAATCTGGAAACTTAAAAAATGCTCTATTTTCTCTATTTGAAAAGAGATGAGTTTATAGTTATGAAAATTAATATTGTAATATACCTCAATTTGAAGGGAATCTTTTGCAAAGCAAAGGTTTCTGTAATCCATGCCTTATATATGCTATTGATATGGATAGGTTATTGATTATCCATTTCCATCCACATTATTGGGTTTAAATGCTGTATTTTGTTTGTAATATCGAATGGTGCTAAGCTAATTGAAAAAGAAAACGGGTGCTTGCCTATTTTCTTTTTACAGCTTTCATGTTTGCTTTCATTTGTCATTCTATATAATTTGAGCTTGCTTTTTTTTTTTTTTTAATTGTGCAGGCAATATTCTGTTACTGGGTTACATCAAATTTGTTTTCACTTGTGTATGGACTTGGCAAGGCTCTTGAAGGTCTTTTCCAATTTTCACCTCTTTAATACGGCAGAACCTGAATTTCTTGAAATGCATATTGCTTTGGGCGCTGATTCCACCATGTGATTCATGATTGCATTTAGTGTTGGGAAAAAGACACCATTTTCCCTTGACCTGTTATGAATGGTCTTGCACAAGCAAATACTTTATATACAAACAATAATTATGCAAACAACACAACACAATTTTTAACATGGAAAACCTTCTCGATGTGAGAAATAAAAATCACGGGACCGATCTCGGAGTCCACCTAAATTCTTCACTATTAATAAAGTGAGATTACAAAATGGTTCCAACAACCATTACAATCAACAGACAACTTCAACAAAAGTTTTACTAAACCGTTACAAGAGACAAACATACAAAATAGACTTTTGTACGAAATTAATTGCTACCACCAGAAACAACAACAAACAAATCCCAACGGTCAAACTGACTTGTTGCAAGAGAGGAACACACTGATAAAATTTGAGGATAATCCAACGGTTGAGTAAAGAGACAACTCTTTCTCAATATCACTGCCCGAAACAAGACAGAACAGAACAAAAATTCTGATAACCTCTATTTTCAGTTGAAAAATCTATCTTTTAATAATTAAATGAATGACCCGAACGGTCATAATATAGAAACGGATCTTAGTAACCGCTCCTCAAATTTTAAATGCGATCCAACGGTTAGTTTAAGAGAAACGTCCCTTGCAATAAAACTGCACACTTCAGAAAACAGTTTCATAACTGCTTCGGTTTGGGAATTTCCGGTTATACTACAAGCCTTTATTCACGAAACCAACCATTAGATGTTAATATTGGTGAGTTGCAAACTGTCTGAAAATGTTTCACCAAGATCCAATGGTTAACCAAGAAGATAGAGAAGATTTAAGGATGACAGTTACTACCCTTCTCCACATGCCAATTTTGGTAGTTTCTTTCTCCTCTCCTTTTTCTCTCTCTTGTGGTTTCAAATTAACCGCCAACATATGCAAATAAGTAACTGTTGACCTATTAAAATAAGGATACAATCTTTCCTTATTGACCGAGCTGGACTTGACTTGGGATTCAAGCCCAACATTTAGGTAGGCTAGAATGTATAATGCTCATAATTGAAGAATCCATGGCTCCATAATCTTGGTATTCTTTTTGAGTGCACACTTTGAGTGCACACTTCTCTATGCATGATGATCCAAAACACTCCAAGATGCACTTTCGGTCTTGCACTCCTAATTTTACTGACTGATCTATTGTTTTAAACATATCTGTGAATTCAAAAGTCTCTCACAATCGTTCATAACCTGACTGACTGCTATTCAGTTGTTAGTCCCTTCTGTAGTGAAAATCTGCTTGTTTTATGTATACACAAAAAAATTAGCATAATTTCAATAAATATTTTACTCCATGCAAAATCACAACTATCTCATTAGATATGTTTTGTTTTCTCAACCTTAGGACTTATAAGAGAATTTTGGTCCTCTGCTTGAGTTATTACTTATTTCATTTATTTGTATTTAATTTCACAAGCAGACTGTGTAGAGCATTCTGTTCGGAAAATTTTCTCAAGGTTGTCATAAGTATGGTCTGTTGATTATAATCAGATACTTAGTTTCCTTATTAGTAGCCTTTGATAGGATAATTTACTCAGTCCATAATTGTAGGATCAAGAACAAGATTAGTTTATCTTTTAGATAGCATCTTTGTATTCATATTGGTACACGTAATGTAAATCATTTAACTTGGTCTAGATTCTGTTGATATCACTGGTGGGACTTGAATTAGAGGACTAAAATTTATTTTAAAAGCACTAAATTTTGACATAAATTTAGTCCCACAGTCATGAAACATATGTAAAAATTGTCATTATGTTCGTATTGTGAGATTGAAGGACTACATTTATGCATTTGTCAATAGAAAAGAAAAATTGCTGTTAATGTTTTTGGAGGACCAAATTGATGTCGCTTCTTGTGATGTTACTTTTTCTGAAATGATGAAATGACCCTGAGGTTAGGGTGGGGTGGGGTTAAACGGGGTTAGTTACAAAAAATAGAGGACCAAAATTCTCTTAAGTGAATAGTTGCAGACTGCATTAGGTCTACAAGACCC
This sequence comes from Glycine tomentella, assembly GCA_007407185.1. Lineage (NCBI taxonomy): Eukaryota > Viridiplantae > Streptophyta > Magnoliopsida > Fabales > Fabaceae > Glycine > Glycine tomentella. The sequence goes on from PYAF01004503.1 coordinate 1,783,456, forward strand.
AAATTTTAGGATGTGTTTCATGTATGGACTAAGTTCCTAATTATTTATGCATTAAAAGGATGTTTTTCCACTCTCAACTGCATAGTAGAAACACAAGTCAATCTTTGTTGTACTCTTTTTGTTTTTCCTAATTATTTGCTCTCTTATTTCCAATTTTACAGTGCTTAAAGTTCCTGGTGTAAAGAAAACTTTGGGTATTCCTGAAATACCTGTTGCACCACCCACCACCACCAGTGCTCCTCAATCTCCCTTTTCTATATTTCCAGCTCTAAAACAAGCTACATCATCAAAAACACATGGGCCAAGCTTAAATCCAGATGAAGCTTCAAAACATTCAAATAAAAAAATATCTTCTTCTGTTATTAGTCAAAGGCTTAGAAGTTTAGAGAAAGAAGTGAAAGGAAGAAAGAAGAACCAGAAGTGAGGAAAATTTACAATAATCCTAAATTAAGCCATCTATACATGGAGCAATTTTGCTCAGATTTTTGTTATATTTTATTATCCTGGGATGAGGGAGAAATTAGTTTAAACTTTGTTTGCTTAGGAAGTTAAAACTTTTGCTTATCGTGTAGTCTACACTCGATTCATGGGTTTCTCAATTCTTGTGTAAAACTTGGTCCCTATCAAAAAGGGAGGCCTCAATAATTTTATATAACTTTTCTTCAATTTTCCATATTCATTTTGAAAATTAATGTGATCAAAAGATGGCTAATATGAGCCCTTATTTGACACAAATTGTACGAGTTTCAACTGTATTTCAAGTGTTTATTTTTATTAGGATACTAAGTAATTATTATTTTTTATTGGACATTTGGGATTTTATTTTTTTTTAGACATCGTATATGCTGCAGAGAATATTCAAGCTTCAAACTTGACACTGAAATGTGAAGAGTGCTGTGAACATAAACAATAGTTTAACAAAATAGTTTTCTTTAATTGAAAGTGTAATTTTAAGATTTATGCATATAAAAAAGTGAAAAATAAGTGAGAAAAAAATATAATTTAGGAAAGTGTTTCAAGTATTAAGTCAAACTTCATAGTTCATGGATCTTTGTTTGACTAAACATTATCTTCCGTTGGTTTTGATAAATGCAGATATGGTGTGAGTCCTTTTACACCATTCATGGGACTTTTTATCCAAGGGCCTATTTTTGTTAGTTTTTTTCTTGCGGTAAGCTGAGTTTCAACTTGATATTTTCCCAAATTGTAAGATTCTGAGGAGCCTTTATATTGTTTCTATCCATTCTGATTTCTGTGTTTAAAGATAGATAACAAATATGGCTGAAAAAGTGCCATCATTCAAGCATGGCGGAGCTTCTTGGTTTATTGATCTCTCAACTCCTGATGCCTTGTACATTTTACCAGTTTTGACAACATTGTCATTCTTAATAACAGTGGAGGTGAGCATTTTCTTTTCAGAAACTTTCAACTTTCTTTATAATTCTCTTTCTAGATGACTTTCTTTATTCTTGATTGAATGCTTTTAGTATTCTGTTTTGAATTTTATTTTGTATTCACTATATAACTGGCCACTTCTAAAGAAATGAAGAAGTTTTAAATTGAGATGGCAAGAGTGATGTTATCTGTTGTATATTGGTTCCAATTTTGATTAATTGGCTTCTTATTGTTTCTCAGTGTAATATGCAAGAAGGGATGGAAGGAAAAATTAATGTGATCAAAAGATGGCTAATATGAGCCCTTATTTGACACAAATTGTACGAGTTTCAACTTTATTTCAAGTGTTTATTTTTATTAGGATACTAGGCAATTATTATTTTTTATTGGACATTTGGGATTTTTTTTTTTTTTACAGACATCTTATATGCTGCAGAGAATATTCAAGCTTCAAGCTTGACACTGAAATATGAAGAGTGCTGTGATCATAAAAATAGTTTAACAAAATAGTTTTCTTTAATTGAAAGTGTAATTTTAAGATTTATGTATATAAAAAAGTGAAAAATAAGTGAGAAATAATATAATTTAGATAGCTGTCACATGTATTGATGATTTTTCCGTTTTAAGTATAATTGAGCTACCGAAATATTCAGATTAGCAAAATGGCAGGTTTAGCATAGAGAAAAGGACGAGTAAGTGCTCTAAATTGACAACAAAAAATTACTACAATCATATTACTTGGCTAGATTTTCACTTACCATGTATGGTGTGCCCAAAAAAACTTAAAATTGTATGACTAGCTAGACTTCTAGACAAAGCATAAGCAAATATCAATATATTTGCATTTTTCTAGTAGGGGAGGGGTAAAATTAAAGGTTAATGAGGTTTTCATCTATACCTGATTGAGGATACAGATGGAGGACATTAAACAAGTTCTATTGTCATTTGAATGAGCATCTATTAATCCTTGACTCTTCTTCCTTTTGGGAACATAAATTAAGGCTCTCTTCAATTAAGCTTCACTCACGAGACCGTCTAATTGTACTCACTGTCCCCCACCTCTAATCTATCATGATTGACATTTCTAGCCAATTTACCTCATTATTACCACACTGGTCTACACGAATAATTGTTGAAATTAGATATCTTCATACGGATAAAAAAAACTGCAACGTCTGCGACCATATTCATGAAGTCTACGGAGATTAGAAAACAGATTTAAAATAAAGGGGAAAAAAAGAGATTATTTGTTCGAATTTCTTTCACTGATATTTTTAACCAAAAAAACACATACAAAACAGGACTATAAGTATTGGATCACACCTTCAAAGTTGCCACTATTGATATTTATTGGAACGTTGCCATTATTGATATTTATTGGATCACACTTGCAACGTTGCCTTTATTGATTTGTACATGAAAATATAATTTTGCTCACGAAATTGTCAGTCTACTGCTAAATTAGGTAGCAAAAATCAGAATCAGAAGGGGCCACTGATACTGATACCGATTCCACCACACTTTTAAATGTGGAAAATGTGAGTATGCCAATGGGGCCACATATTTTTTTGTGCATTTAGATGTTGCTACACATGTAACCTGTAGGAATAACAAAAGTAGACTTGTAATTATTATGATTGAGTTGATATTGAGGTATTTGTGTAATTTTTTAATTTAATTTATTAAATATTTAGTTAACTTTTTTAAGTAAATAAATCAATTTAAGTTTAAAATTTAAATTTATTTAGCGGTTAGTTTAAATTTTGGTAAGTTTGACATTAAAATATATTTATAGAGATTATAATTTTGATCAACTCATTTACATAGAGAATTATAATTTTATTTAAGATTAGTTTATTATTTCTAATAGAAAAACTCTTAAAAGTAATTGTAACTTGTATCTAAATAAACTTACTTAATCAATTCAAATTTTTAATAATTATATTTTCAATAAGTGACCACTATCTAAATTTTTTAATCATTTCATTCATCAAAATTCTAAGATCTTTTACTCTCAATTCATCTTTATTTTTAGAATAAACACATATTTACTAAATAAAAATTAATATAAACTTAAAAATATTCAATAAGAATTTTGTTAAAAGAAAAGACACAAATTGAATAAGAAATAAGTTCCATCTAAAGCTTCATGCCTTTATTCTCCCATTTATGCCATCAACTCTCTTTATTTTTATGAGAGGAGTGATCAAGTAATTAATGGTTAACATTTAACTACATACTCCATTTAATTATAAATTTTCTGATTAATATTTAACCACGTCTTGTATTTGATTTGAAATATGGAAAAATTGTTTTATTTTTTTTTATAATAAAAAGTTTATGGGAATTACATTCCGGGACTCACAATTGTTGTATTTATATCTCAAGTAAGAATAATATGTAAATATATTAATAACTGATTATTAAAGCATACTGCCGTCTTCAAGACAATGAATATATTGTTAAAAGCTTCTATAAACAGATATTCATTAATCTTTTAATCTTTTAATATACTGATTGTTTTTTTTCTTTTGGGATAGAATCACTGATTTTTTTTTGTTTAATAAAGAATAATTACTGATTGTTAAAGCATACGAAAAAATGTTATTATTGAATGTGTATCAATTGGTACAAGCAGGGTGGACCCAGAATTTAACAACTGACGCATAAATATGAAAATTAAAATTCATTCAATAAATATATTAATTAGCATCAAAATTTATACTATGTATTCATAATTACATATTTTCAAAATAATCTAAAAACATATAAAATAAAGAATATATTTACAAAGAAGATAAATTAAATATTTTTTAAAGACCCAAAATTACAAATAACAATTAATCACTAACTAACTTCATGTGCCACCAAGAATCCTAATGAATTTATAATAAAAATTGATATCTATGTTAAACATATGGTTTTTATAAAATTAAAATATTATTATGTTCAAAAAATCTATTGTTGCTAAATAAATTATAAAAAATATGTTATTCACTAAATTATCTCTTACAACAATAGTAGCCAACAATGTTGAAAAATAATTTGCCTTCAAATAGTTAGAAAATAGAAAAAGAAAATTGTTGTGTCTGGACAATGATTACACCATTAGAAACTAACATTGATTGATCCAAATAGCAGCTTTGCCCCTTAGACAAGTGCTTTTAAGATTCGAATCATAATCTTCGATATAAAATAATCTTAGGAGAGAAATATCTATTTTAATTGGAATAGTTAAAATTTTCTCATATTTCAGTCTTTTAAATTTGGACTTTTTTTTTTTTTTACTTATATTTAAGTTTAGAAGGAATAAAACTTATCTTATAATAATTTTATCTTTGAATAAAAAAAGTACCCATAGCCATAGCTACAATAAAAAGCGTACTAGCATCCTCATGAAAATGAAGATATTGGATTTTTTTTTTTTTTTTTGTGAAATGGAAGATATAGGAAAACTTCTAAAGTCAAATATCCACTTATTCTTAGCCCTCTCACATTTAATCAGGACACATTCCCTTTATCAAATGTTTTTTATAATTAAATTGACCTATAAAATTTCATAATGTTACCAAGTTTTTAATTATGGTGTTTTGAATATTTTTGACAGCTTTTATGTTTTTTAAAATATAATTAAATATTTAAAACTAACACTTATTATTAAAGATTGTTGACGGAGTAACTTTTACTTTCTTTCATTTTTTGTCTTCTTTTTCACAAAAATTATATTCTTGAAAATATTTATTCTGAAATATATATCATTTAACAATGAAAATTGTATTATTTAAATAAACATGAAAATTGTAGTTTTGCTGTTCTATTTGATAGAGAAGAGAGAAATAGAATCAATAAAAACAAAAAATAAAGAATATAAATAAATGAGGAATAAATGTTTGATTGAAGAAAAATAAAGAAAAAATAGAGAGATAAAAAATGAATAAAAATAAATAGAAAAATACAATAATTCCTTTAGATTCATATATAAATAAAATTAACTACTTTTATATAAATTAAAAATATTATTAAAATTATTTAATTTTATTAATATCAAGTAAAAAATAAAATTATTTTAAAATGTCATTTATTAAAATTTGATATCATGAATAAAATAAAATAATAATTAAATAATTTTAGGGTTAGACCAGCTGCCCAATTCCTCACCGACGAGTACCTAGAAAAGTATAAGTTAGCCCTTAAGCGCATGAGAGAGCTTCCATCTGTTGATCCTCGAAGTTTCAAGCAACAAGCTGATATCCATTGTGCTTACTGTGATGATGGCTATAAACAATTAGGGTTCCCAACTGACCTAGACTTCAAAGTCCACTTTTCGTGGCTATTCTTCCCTTTCCATCGTTGGTACCTCTATTTCTATAAGAGAATCTTGGGGAGCTTGATAAATGATCCAACCTTTGCTCTTCCGTATTGGAACTGGGACAATCTGGATGGTCTCATGGTAATGCCTGCCAGTTACACAGATGAAGACTCCCCTCTTTATGACCCTCGCAGGAATCAAGACAACACACCTACTACTCTCGTAGACCTAAACTATGGCAGTGGCAAGGAACCAAGTATAGAGAAAAACCTAGGTGTAATGTATACAAGTGTTGTCTCTGGTGCGAAACGTGCATCGCTCTTCCATGGAAAACATTTCTTTGCTGGAAAGCAGCCTGAAGTCGGTGGTGGGACTGTAGCCAGGGGCGGAGCCACATGTGTTTGAGGGTGGGCAGCTGCACCCCCTCATTTCAATAAAATCACTAGTATTTGTCCTAAAATATTATATTTTATATCCCATAATTTTATATTTTACACCCTCTAATTTTATGTATTTGAAATTCCTTATCTGTTCACATGTAAGAATAAGTAAATATATCATCTTATTTTAATAAAATACAAAAAAATATCATATTTTGCACCCCATAATTTTATATTTTGAATCCCTTAATTTTATGTATTTGAATCTCCTTACCAGTTTACATGTAAAAGTAAATAAATGTATCATCTTTTTTAATAAAATGTAAATATTTATCTTAAAACTTCATATTTTATTTATCTTATCTTCGTATTTGAATCCAACTATTCTATATAATAATGATAATTATCAATTTTTATTTTTTAAATAAATTGTCCCCACTGATCCAAGATCTTAAATCCGCCACTGACTGTAGAGCATAGTCCTCTTACTGCTGTCCATCGTTGGACTGGTGATCCGAGACAACCTAACAAAGAGGACATGGAGAGATTCTATTCTGCTGGAAGAGACCCTATTTTTTATTCTCACCATGCCAATGTGGATAGGATATGGAACATATGGAAAACAATACCAGGTGGAAAAAGAAGGGATTTCAAAAACCGCGATTGGTTGGAAACCACCTTTTTCTTCTACGATGAGAGCAAGAACCTTGTGCGGGTGAAGGTGAAAGACTCCCTCGACTCGAAAAAAATGGGGTACATTTACCAAGATGTTGACATTCCATGGCTCAAGAAAAAGACTAAACCCAAAATAATTAACTAGAAAAGCTAAGAAGGTGACGTTCTTACAACAGTCTGGGATTGGTGCAGCAATGGCGGTTGAGCCTTAGCCAAGTGCCAAGTGCCAAGTTTCCTATCACTTTGTTTGACTCAAAGGTAACCCTACTTGTTAAAAGGCCAAAGCAGTTGAGGAGCAAGAGGGAGAAAGAGGAAGAGGAAGAAGTGTTGGTGATTGATGGGATTGAGTTTGATGGGGATACTGATGTGAAGTTTGATGTGTATATTACTGATGAAGATACGGAGGAGATTGGACCAAAGAGCATGGACTTTGCAGGAAGCTTTGCGACTTTGGGTCATTCCCATTCGAACATGAACATGGAAAAGAAGATCAAAACTAGCTTGACAGTAGGAATAACAGACTTGGATGCTGAAAATGATGATAGTATTTTGGTCACGTTGGTACCACGATGTGAGAAAGTCACCATCACAATTCAAGGCATAAAGATAGAGTTTGAAAAGGAGGAGTGAAAATATGTCATTGTCATGTAGGACTTAATTATGGCATGCATGCTTGGCTAGATTTTTCCAAAATGCGAAAGTTTAAATTTATATCATGTTTAGCAATTTCAAAGCAAAAATTAAATCCTGTTTTGATTTCTCAATAGCAAAAGTAATATGTTGTTCTTTTATTGGCAAAGAAAATTTTATTGTATGTTTCGTTTGTTGTTGGCACAGAGATTAACAAATGTTTGATCCAACGTTGAATATTTATTTTTTTCTCTCCCGTTTCGTGTATAACGAATTTCTTATGAATAATTAAAATACCCACTTGAAAGAGGATGATCTCTTTCGTGAAACAGGACGCTCACTCCCCTACCCTCGCCAATTCTGAAATCGATTGTTGGAGTCAAAATGGTGCAATATTCACCCGGTTCCGGAATCGAAACAGAACCTGATTTATCCTTAGAAGAACCCGTGCCTTCGACTCTCATGGTTTCTCCATCACGCTAATTTGCAAAGAAAAAAGATCACACCCGAATTGCACTTTGAGAGATGAAAACAATTGACAAAGAAAACAGGAATGGTGAGACGTTAGAAAGAGAATAGGAATTAGGTTCAACTAGTTGCAGTATTAACACACAATGAACTGGGAGGAGGAGATAGTAGGCAAACGTGAAGGAGAATGGGGCCCGTGCCGTTTTTTAATTTGGGTTCTAATCTAGACCATTAAATTTAATCCCAGGGTTATAATTTGTTGCTCTCATGTTCTCATATACGTACATATATATTCTCACAAAAATCGTTTTATATATAGAAAAATGGATTGAGGTAAGAAATTGAAAAAAAAATAATGCAACAATCACTAGAGATTGATAAGTTAATGAAGATGCATCATTTTAAATTAAAAATTTTAAAAATAGAATCAATAGTGTTCCTAAGAATCAAGAAAGAATTTAAAATCAGCATTCTTCGAATTCTAAGGAAAAAAAGGAGCAAATCTAAATTTGGAGGACAAGAACAAAATTGACCTAAATTTGAAAATCTAAAATAATATTTAAGTCAAATTTAAAAAACAGGTTATTGTGCACTCAATCTTGTAATAAGTATTAGGAACCCTAGCTTTTATTCTAACCATGTTGAATTTTTTTTGGGATGAAGATATTTGCATATCCTTTATTTTAAATAGATTGTCAACATCTTTTATTTCTTTTTAGCTTTTTTTTTCTTATTACATCATATTATGTATTTTTCCAATATTTTTTTCTCTTTTCTCTCTCCAACTAAGTATTGCATAGGATTTTGGATGTCCAAAATATTTATCCAATTTTTAAATTATTTTTTTATCTTTAGCACATGTATCTAGTAAAAAACCAACCTGTTTTTCTTTTCTTTTCCAAAGAAACTAAAAACTCAACAAAGACTAACTAAAGCTAAGACAATTAAACTAGTTGGAATTGAACTGAACTAAATCAAAGATCAATTAAAATTCAACTAGGACAAATGATAACCTAATCACGTCCCTAGCCTTGCAAGGTGTCACAACCATATTTTGCATGAAGGGTATTAGGTTAGTCATCACTCATCATAAATTCGTACCCTGGCTACTGACACCTAGTGGTCCACAGACCTAAAACTCTCTTCTTTCCTTCTTCTTTTACTAAAATCAGATTTTTCAGAGTAAGCAGAGAAGACATCTAGCTATCATAACTCTCAACATAAAAATATAACCATGGGTGTTAAGTAATGTGTTGCTAGCATCATATTGTTTATTTTTATTTTTATCTTAATTATTATCGTCATTCTATTAATTTAAAACATTATTATTTTGCTCTTCAGTTCTTAACGAAAAATTAAATCAATTCTAATTCCAAGAAAAAAAAAACAATTTTAATCCCCTGGCTGTACCTACGTACTTTTAATCATTACTAACCCATAACCATCTCTTTGTTTCTTGTTACTATCTATCTTCAATAAGTTATCTTGTTTTAATTCCATTATATCTCTACGCGTATAAAAACTCTGTATTCTGTTTTTATCTTATTTTTTACTATTTGGATTGCTGTATTTAATTTTTGTTTAGTTATATGCTTGGTTTTGAACTTCTTTATTTAATTCTGAAAAAAAACACTTCTTTTATTTATTCCATATATAAATCTCTACTACACTACTAACTCTTTTTACCATTTATTTATTCTGCTGTTAGTTATATATTTGTTGTTAGTTAATTATAAATACTGTCAGTTACTTACATTTGCCTATTTTCTTTTATTTATAAATACTGTGTTATTTATATACATATGTTGCTTTTTTTTTTTTACTGTATATACATATTTTTTCTATTAGACATTTATGTGATTATATATATATATATATATATATATATATATATACGTAGTTAATAATTTTAAAGTTCAACTCCATCCATGACTATCTAAAGTTGAAGTAATTTATTTGAAAATTACAAATTTGTCACTGATGTTTGATTAAAATATTTTAATATCATTCAATAAAAGCTAATTTTATATTATTTGGTGTGTTGATTTTTAATATGTTGCTCAACGGAAATCATAAGTATCTCCAATATCCCCTCTTCAAGAAAATGGTTTTAGAGACAGAATATTGGTCTCTAATTTTACAAAGTTAGTCGTTAATCAGTTAGTGACCAAATAAGATGCCAATTTTTGCAAGTAGCTACATGTTTGGTCGCTGATTGTAAATTCCTTTTAGACACTGATTTAAAAACCGATTAAATGACTGGTTTTATTACAATTAATGTAGTTACTCATATTATAAAGTCCGATTTAGTTCAATATTATAGAAACTAATTTGGTTACCTATGTTATAAGGTTGATTTATTGATTGATGAATAATGACCAAATTAAATATCACTTTCATAATAATTGGCTAGTGACCAATTTTATGTTGACTGATTTTGTGATGATACTCTTAATCGATGTAGTAACTAATTTAACTAAAACCCCCCAAGTCTAAATTAGTCTCTAAGTAGTGAATCTCATGTTTAAAGATTCCATGATTTCTCCACATGTATTCTCTATGAGTTTTTTAGATTTTTTTTTTGTTATCATATGTTATTAATATAAAGTATCAATCAATTTTGTTAATGATTAATCTTTATAAAAAAATTAACTGACCATTTTTAATAGGATCTTCCTTCCATCAAATATAATATATATATATATATATATATATATATAAGTGTACAGTGTAAATGGATACATGTGTACATAACCTAAGCCTTCACCAAATAGCTTAAGTTTTCTTGGGAGTTTGAAAATTCCAATCTAGATCTCCATTAAAACGTGAAATAAAGCCCACAAATCTAGATCAATATTTAAGTAGCATGCCAAACCCATATGTCTAGTGTTAGCCAAGAAAAACCACATTGTGCCAAAACTAATAATGAGATAATTCAGACCCTCGTTTAGTCCTTGGAAACTCACATGACTTTAGGACCTTTAGGTGGAGATAGATAACTTAAATTCTTCACAATTAAAATACCTACTAATATAAGTTGAGTCCTAAAAGTATTATAGAATAACGTAATTATTTTACTTTAAAAAATTATTAGTTACCAACCATCAGTCGAATCAAATATCCTAATAAATTAATTGTTTTAAAAATTATATTTTAAATCTAAAATTGTATTATTAATATTATTCTACTTTTTATCCTATAAATAAGAAATAATTATTTATATAATTTATTAAGACCAATAAAAGTGATTAAATTAGTCAATCTTGTAAGAAAAACTGAATAATCTAATCATGCTTATACATAAATAACATAAACAATTAGATTAAGTGCGGAAAAATTAAGATCATAAATACCTCCCGCCATTGCTCACAATTTTGAGTCTTTGGATTGCACTGAAGATCTCTCTTGAGTCTTCTATACTCTAATTCTAAAGCACTAGATGATGTATATGCTGATGTATATAGAATAAGTTCAGGGACCCAAGAAGACTGTAGGCACACTTATTTATAGACCCCTTGCCATCAAAGGGTCAATTACGGTGTGCTAAAAGAAGAGACGTTAATGTTGCAAAAAAATAGGGAATGTGGGTAGTGGTTAGTTTCCTGAATTATTGTTGACCACTATCAGGTTGGTTACAGATATTTTGTAATTTCAAAATAAAAAACAACATTCTCCCACTTGGTCAACATGTCCCTTAATTTACATAACAAGAAATAAAATGCATGAATCATGGCGATAAGTCCTCTTAATAATGAGTATTACCTTCCATGTATTACAATGCATTATATCCCTTAGCCCAAACAACTTAATGAATAAACCCAATGTTTATTCTAGGTCCAAACTTAATTGATGTTTTTCAGAATAAATAATTGTAGATGCGCATAAACTTAATGAAAAACATCACAATAGAGTTTCTTAATATCATTCTTACAATGAAAATCACATATGAGAACCAAGTCCCATCTTTTCCACATGATCCTTAAATTTAAATGGTGGCATGCCCTAAAGGATCGATAATCATTAGTTTAGTGCTAATGTGCTCAATAATCATTGTATTATCTTTAGCACGTTCTCGTATGGCTAGATACTTAATGTCGATGTCCTTGCTTCGACTACAACTTTTGTTATTCTTAGCCATATAAACAACATCTAAATTATCATAGTATATCTTCAATGACTTAGAAATGGAATCCATAACTCTAAGCCCAGAAATGAAACTCCTTATCCATACACCATGTAAGGTAGTCTCAAAACAATAAACGAACTGAACCTTTATAGTGGAAGTAGCAGTCAATTGAGGTCTGTCTGACACTTCTCCAAGACACAGCTCCACTAGCTAGCATAAAATATATCCCAAAGTCGATTTTCTTGAATCAATGCAACCAGTGTAGTCTGAATCAGAGTAGTCAATTACTTTCAAATTGTCAGTCCGTCTATACATAAGCATATAATCTTTAGTTCCTTAAAAATATCTCATCACTTTCTTATGTGATCTAAAGAGTCTTAATATATAATTTAAATGATTAAAATTGCTGTGGCTAGACTTTAATCAATTAAATTATAAAGATCACAAAATGTCATCCACATAGAGAATAAGAAAACAGATTTTGCTCCCAATAACCTTCTGGTATATACATTCATCCATAATATTTTCCACAAAACCAAATGAGGAAATAACATCATGAAACTTCAAATACCATTGACGGGAGGCCTGTTTCAACCCATATATAGATTTCTTATGCTTACACACCAATTGCTCATTATTGTTAGAGGAAAATCCTTCTGATTGTTTCATGTAAACCTCTTCCTCTAGATCTCCATTGAGAAAGGTTGTTTTCACATCCATTTGCTGCAACTTTAAGTCAAAATGTGCAACCAATGCTAGGATGATACGGAGGGAATCTTTCTTCGACATAGGAGAAAATGTCTCCTTGTAATCGATTCCTTCCTTTTGATTAAATCTTTTGGCTACGAGTCTAGCTTTATATCTCTCAATGTTACCTGACGAGTCTTTCTTAGTTTTAAAGACCCATTTACAACCAATGGCCTTTGCACCATCAGGCAACTGAAAAAGATCCCAGACTCCATTAGATGCCATAGAATTCATCTCATCTTTCATAGCATCATACCACAAGTTTGATTCCTTAGAACTCATGGTTTGTGAAAACGTTTCAGGATCATTTGTGGCTCCTATGTTATAGTCAGATTCTTGAAGATACACAACATAATCACTAGGTATCGCTGATTTCCTTATTCTAGTAGATTTCCTTAATGTTATATCACGATTATCTTGATGAATTTGTTGCTCAATTGGTTGATCAACAATTTCTTGTTCCTCGTTAACAACTTGATCTACTGGATTAATATCGGCAACAGATTGTGGATTCTCAATGATTGGTTGCATAACACCCATTGGAACTAAAGGGGTGTTGTGAACAACAACCAATCTCATGCTTGAAGTGGATGGTTGAGCATCCGTATGATCTTTCTCAGGAACAATGTTCCCAGATTGATCGCTCCCACTAATTAAGTCATTTTCAAGAAATTTGGCATTTCTTGATTCCACAATTCTTGTAGTATGAGATGGACAGTAAAATCTGTATCCCTTAGACCTTTCAGCATATCCAATGAAATACCCACTAATGGTCCTTGGATCAAGCTTCTTTTCTTGTGGGTTATAAATTCTAACCTCAGACGGGCATCCCCAAACGTGTACATGTCTCAAACTCGATTTCCAACATTTAAATAATTCAAATGGCATTTTTGGAACAACCTTAGTTGGAACTCGGTTTAATATGTACATTGTCGTCTTAAGTGCCTCTTTCCACAAGAACTTAGGAAGCTTGAAAATACTAAGCATATTTTGCACCATATCCATTAAGGTTTGGTTTCTTCTTTTTGTCACACCTTTCTGATCTGGAGAACTAGACATAGTGTACTGGGCAACAATCCCATGTTCTTGAAGAAACTTCACAAATAGATCAGGTGCTTGTCCATCTTCAGTGTATCTACCATAGTATTCTCCACCTTTATCTGATCTCACGATCTTAATTTGCTTTCCGCATTGATTCTCTACCTCCAATTTAAATACCTTAAAGACATCTAATGCTTCATATTTATTATTAAGCACGTAGAGATACGTGTATCGTGAATAATCATCTATAAAAGAGATGAAGTGTTTCTGACCATATATGTTCATATCAGGACAACAGATATCTGTATGTATAATCTCTAATAATTTAGTACTCCTCTTGGCCCCCTTTTTTAGACTTGTTTGTTTGCTTTCCCTTAATGCAATTTATACAAGTCTCAAAATCAGCAAAATCCAAGGCACTAAGTACCCCTTCATTTACCAATCTCTTAATTATCTAGATAGAGATATGTCCTAATGTTAGGTGCCACAACATAGAGGAATCCTCATTCATAACACATCGATTCATGCCAACATTAACATGCATAGCATCATAAGTGGTATCATTTTGCAAATTAATATAGAAAAGACCATATTGCAAATCAATCCACCATGTGTTATGATTAATCATATTAGATTCATAACAAACTAAAAAGGTAGGCATACCTTTCTTTTCCAAACCATAGTTTGAACTTAGAACATTCTTTCTTCATGTGCCCTTTCTTTTTACAGAAAAAACACCTGGATGATTCTTTCTTAATTCCAGTCTCGGGTGGTATTTTACCAGTTCCCTTGTTCTTATATTTTATCTTCTTGTCATTTTTCTCAATTGTCAGCAGAGAACTCTCTCCTTGTTCTAATTGCAACCTTCCTTCCTCCTGAACACACATGGTCATGAGCTTTTTAATAGACCATTTGTCCTTATGCGTGTTATAGGATATTTTGAAGGGACCATATGGTGTTGGGAGAATGTTCAATATAAAATGGACAAGAAAAGTGTTAGACATATCCACCTCCAAAGTTTTCAATTTGGCCGCAATGTCCCTCATCTGCATAATGTGCTCACGCACACCCCTTAAAGCAGTGAATTTCATTGATGAAAATCTCATGATTAGAGTACTAGTCAATGCTTTTCCTGAAGTCTCAATTTGCTCATCAATAGACTTCATGAGCACTTTGCCATTGTTATGCTTTTCCACTAAGCCCCTAATATCAGCAGAGATCTTTGTCTTAATGAACATGACACACAGACGGTTGGATCTCTCCTATCTCATCTGGTTCACTGTTCTCAGTAATAGCTGGTGGTTCAGGTTTTCTGATAGCTTCAACAATGTCCATATATCCTAAATTCAGGAGAATTCTCTCCTTGCAAATTGAGTAATTGTCCCCTTTCAGTTCAGGAACTTCAATAGAGTTAATAGGCTGAATAACTCCAAAATTATATGCTTATAATTAAGATTTGAGACAAAATAAAATAATAATGTATCATGATTTACCAATGTAAGTCATGCTCAAAATTAATTATGAATTTAGCGACATAAAATTTGCCTGTGGGCTAAAATTTTAATTCAATTAAATTCATATAAAATCATGATAAAACTATTTAGTTATGTTTCCTGATTCCTGTG
>PYAF01004503.1:1798951-1811142 GCA_007407185.1 Glycine tomentella
TTTGTTTTTTTAAGATTTTACATTTTAAAAAATTTAAATTGTATTTATCATTAGTTTATTATTATATTCAAATTAAATTTTAAAATGAATCGTATTTTATTTTTAATTATAAAAATTATTAATATTAATATTTCTACAGTATAATTATCTATTTGTTAAAAAAAATTTCTCTGCTTCCTTTCACTTTTATTTACAAGTAAAAGAAATCTATTAATATTAAAATAAGTTTGGCAAGAAACTCAAGATATGTCCTAGCCCAATATATTAAATAATAATTACAAGATATTTACAAAGTAACCAAATATAATCCTCCCCTGCAATCTAATAAAGTTACCACCTAATCTATCATAAACCCTTAATTTTAATTGGTACCAAATAAATCTTAATTAACATTATTTCACCTCACGTCTTTCTTTGTACTCAAATTGTATCTCATTTGCTCACTCAAACAGTAAAACTCCACTATAAAAGCCTTTTTACCAGCAGAAACATAGGTGTAAGTGTGTAACTGATCGATTAACAATCGCTTCTATATCATCTCATTCATTTTTTTCGTCCCTCCTCAATCTCTCTGCATCCATTTCTATACCAGCAGAAATTTTAACCGCATTTTATAAAGGGGCTAAAAGTAATGTTAAAAAGGCAGGTGTGATAGGTGTGATGAAAACAAAGAAGTTACTGTAATTTACTCTACCAATTTTTACCAGTATCTTAATTTTCTTGAAGACGGCACACAGTATGCATTAATAATTAGTGATTATATTTACATACTATTATTCTTACTTGAAATATAATAAATGCAACAAATTTTTCATATTTCAAATCAAATAGAAGACGTGGATAAATATTAATTAGAAATTTTATAATTAAATGGAATTTTTAGTTAAATATTAACCGTTAATTACTAAATCACTCCTCTCATAAAAATAAAGTGAGTTGATGGTATAGATGGGAGAATAAAATCATGAAGCTTTATATGGAACTTGTTTGTAATTCAAAAATATAATTAAGATAGTGGTCACTTATTGAAAATATAATTATCAAAAATTTTAATTGAATAAGCGATAGATATAAAATAGTACTCTTGAATAAAATTATTATTTTTACTACTAGAAAAATAACCTTTTACAACGTCAAATCTACGACGATTACATTGAAACCGTCTTAGACGAGTTGAACAAAATTATAATCTTTATATATATATATATATTTAATGTCAAACTTACCAAAATTTAAACTAACTGTGGTTAAATAAATTTAACTTTTAAACTTAATTTAATTAAAAAATAAGTTTAACTAAATATTTAATAAATTAAATTCAAAAAGTACACAAATACACCTCAATATCAACTCATTCAATTCATAATATAATTATTTCTTCATGTTCTTTTTAGTTGTCGAATATTTGAACAATTTTTGTTCTTATTTATTTTCCATTTCTAGAGTTTAAGATTACCTTAATTACTATTTTATCAATTATACTCTTACTTATCTCATTATCTTTAATTAATTTACACATGCATTTGTGAAATAAAAAGAAAAATGGTAAAATAAGAAGAGTGTTAAGAACACAATTTCTAAGACACTCTTTTGTTAGATAAGAGATCCACTGTTTTTTTTTTATTTTCAATAAATTTTACTAATAAAGGAGTGCGTGTTTAAAAAAATGTGTTCCTAATTTTGTCAAATAAGAAATTTCACAATTATTTTAATAGAATTAGAAATTTTTTAAAGTTCAACCCCATCCATGACTATCTAAAGTTGAAGTAATTTATTTGAAAATTACATTTTGTCACTGATGTTTGACTAAAATATTTTAATATCATTAAATAAATGCTAATTTTATATTATTAGGTGTGTTGATTTTAATATGTTGCTCAACAGAAATCTTATCTCCAATATTCCCCACTTCAAGAATATGGTTTTTAGAGACAGAATATTGGTCTCTAATTTTACAAAATTAGTCGTTAATCAGTTAGTCACCAAATAAGATGCCAATTTTAGCAAGTAGCTAAATGTTTGGTCGCTGATTGTAGATTCCTTTTAGAGACTGATTTAAAAACCGATTAAATGACTGGTTTTATTACAATTAATGTAGTTACTCAAATTATAGAGACTAAATTAGTGACCAATATTATAGAGACTAATTTGGTTACCCATGTTATAAAGGTTGATTTAGTGATTGATGGGTAGTAACCAAATTAAAAACCACATTCATAATGACTGACTAGTGACCAATTTTATGTTGACTGATTTTGTGACGATACTCTTAATCGATGTAGTAACTAATATAACTAAAAACCTCAATCTAAATCAGTCTCTAAATAGTGAATCTCATGTTCAAAGATTCCATGATTTCTCCATTATTCTCTGAGTTTTTTAGATTTTTTTTTACCATATGTTACTGGTACAAAATATTAATCAATTTTGTTGATGATTAATTTTCAAAAAAAAATTTAATTAATTATTTTTAATAGGATCTCTCTTCCATCAAAGTATATATATATATATATATATATATATATATATATATATATATATATAAGTGTACATTATAAATGGATGCATGTGTAGATAACCTAAGCCTTCACCAAATAGCTTAAGTTTTCTTTGGAGTTTGAAAATTCCAATCTAGATCTCCATTAAAACGTGAAATAAAGCCCACAAATCTAGATCAATATTTAAATAGCATGCCAAACCTATATGTGTAGTGTTAGGCAAGAAAAACCACATTGTGCCAAAACTAATAATGAGACCATTCAGACCCTCGTTTAGTCCTTGGAAACTCACATGACTTTCGGACCTTTAGGTGGAGATAGATAACTTAAATTCTTAAGCTCATTCACAATTGGAATATTACTCATCGCTAGTGGAGGTGACTGCAATGACGGTGAAGGTAGTAATAGTCGTGGTAGTTACTGAGGGATCTTCATTGGGACATAGGGGAACTTGACCCTCGATCTAACCGATTTTTTTTTTTTTTGTAATTTATATATATATATATATATATTTTTTTTTTTTTAAGATTTTAATAAGATTCTTTCTAATATTTTTAGTTATTCTTTAAAGTTATTTGTTTCTTAATGATTAAGAATTTTAAGTGAACGGGCACAAAACAACATATTAATTGAAAGTAATATTTATTATTATTATTATTTTAAACAATTTTCTTAAGTATTAATAATAATTTTCATACATTAACTTTTTCGTTATTCTTATGGTTTTCCTAGCAATTTTTTTATGAATTTGTAATTTTTTTACAATTTTTTATGCAAAATTTGTAATGACTTTGGCAAAAATGTAAGTATTCCTTAAACTATTTAGAAAATCTGTATAAAATTTTGATGGTTTTTTTGTATTCTAATATAGTTTTTGTTTTATATAAAAAAAATTGATGTCTTTAATTTTCAGTTTCACAAAAACAAATTAAAGATAATTTCTCTACTGTTTTAATTTATTCAATAACTGATTTCATAAAAAACTTGAAGAGTATTTTTAATAAGCTCGAAAAAATATTTTTTAAGTCATAAAAATAAAATAACATTTGAATAGTATGGTTAAAGGCTTAAAATCACTTGTGACAAAAGAAAGCTTAAAATTACTTATAAAAAATGATATTATCAAAATTATTATATTGAATTATACTTTATAACTTCTTTGGTCCTCCAAAAACATTTTTTTCAAGCTTCATCAATGATGTTGATGTTGGTGATGATGATGAAGAGTTAACGATAATAATAAAGAAGAGTGACATAATAATTAAGATATTTTAAAATATGATAATTAAGATTTTTAATAGATTTGATTTTTGTTTGGTGATCCCTAAACACAATTTGAGAGTAGGATTGGTTTTCTAAGATTTTACAATTTTTAAAATTTAAATTGTATTTATTATTAGCATATTATTATATTCAAATTAACATTTAAATTGAATCATATTTTAAATTATAACAACTATTAATATTAATATTAATATTTCTAAAGTATGATTATCTATTTCTTAAAACCTATTTCTCTGCTTCCTTTCACATTTTTTTATAAGTAAAACAAATATATTAATATTAAAATAAATTTGACTAGAAACTCAAGATATGTCCTAGCCCAATATATTAATAAATAAGAATTACAAGATATTTAAGAAGTAACCAAATGTAATTGTCCCCATTAATGTGATAAAGTTAAGGCCTAATCTACCATAAACCCTTTAATTTTATTTGGTGCGAAATAAATTTTAATAGTACATTTTTGACCTCATTTTCTCACTCAAACTTGACTATAAAAGGCAGTAATAGTATCTCAGAAGACAAATACGAAACTGATTAACCATGGCTTCTATGTCATCTCATCCTTCCTTTTGGTCCCTCCTCAACCTCTCTGCATCCTTTCCGATTTCTTCTTCGGTATGCATGTTCCCACCGTCTAAAAAACATAGCAAAGCAACAAAAGGGCGTCATGATTCGAAAGTTGGATGCAATGGTAACCCTAGAAATAGGAGGGACATTCTGATCGGCCTTGGAGGACTATATGGTGCTACAAGTCTCACTAGTAACAACACCGGTTCAGCCTTTGGTGCTCCATTGTCGCCTCCAGACCCAACTAACTGCGTTCAACAGGACCCAAAAAATGACCCTTTTTGCCCACCACCCCCATTCATAGACTACCAGCTCCCTCCACACGATGAGAAGACACCACTTCGAATTAGACCAGCTGCTCATTTGGTCACTGATGATTACATAGCCAAGTACGAGGAAGCCGTGAGGCGCATGAAAGCCCTTCCAGCTGATGACCCTCGCAGTTTCATGCAACAGGCCAATGTCCACCGTGCCTACTGCGATGGTCTCGGCTATACTCAAAAGGGCTTCACTGACTACAAGCTTGATGTTCACGGCTCCTGGATATTCTTGCCTTGGCACCGCTGGTATCTCTTTTTCTATGAGAGAATCTTGGGGAGCTTGATTGCTGACCCCACTTTCGCTCTTCCCTTTTGGAACTGGGACAATCCCCCCGGCATGAGAATGCCTCCCATTTTCACAGACAAAGGTTCGCCTCTATACGACCAAAACAGGAATAGCGATCATGTATACTCTTTCATCGACCTAGACTACAGGAAGGACCATTTACCTGTGAGACCTCCACCTCCATCTCCACCAATTATGTTGCCGCCTGAGGAGAAAAACAAGTACTTGATCGTCAAGAACATGATCATAGTGTATAGGGCAGTTGCAGACAAAAAGTACTCTAGCCCAGAAATGTTCCTCGGGCCAGCATTCCATTCTGGTTCTGCACCTCAGAATAACTTTGGCTCTCTTGAATCTTTGCACAATCATGTCCACAGCTGGACCGGTGAAAAAGAATACCCTCACCACGACATGGGGTCGTTGGGTACTGCTGCAAGAGATCCCATTTTCTTTTCTCACCATTCAAACGTGGATAGGATGTGGAACATATGGAAGACAGAATTGCTGGATGGAAGAAGATTTGATCACAAAAGTGATGACTGGTTGGAATCCAGTTTCTTCTTCTACGACGAGAACAAGAACTATGTCCGTGTGAAGGTCAAAGATTGCCTCGACTCCACGAAGATGGGGTATGATTACCAACGTGTTGACCTTCCATGGCTGTGGGCTTGGGATCTCATCAAACCAAAGAATATTTTTCCCCCTTTTATAAAACCACAAGCTTCAACATTGAAGAAGACATTACAGCTCCCTCTCACTCTGGAATCCATTGAGCGTACAACCGTGAAGAGGCCGAAGCCGCGGTCCAGGAACGAGAATGAAGAAGAAGAAGGCGTAGAGGAGGTGTTAGTGATAGATGTTGAGTACGATAGCACTGATGGTGTGAGGTTTGATGTGTTCATCAACGACCAAGGCGACGATGAGATAGGACCCCAAGATTCGGAGTTTGCGGGAAGCTTTGTGACTTTGCCTCACTCGCCACATGTCAACCATAACAATATTACCAGCGCTTCTTTCAGATTGCCATTAACGTATCAGTTGAAAGACCTGGGAGTAACAAAAGACGATGATAGTATTTCGGTCACACTGGCTCCCATATATGGGAACAAGCCTGTTACAATTAAGAACGTAAGGATAGAGCGTGTTTATCCTGAGGTGGACGATGAATAAATCTAAATTATGTGTGTGCTAGGTTTGGTTCCTCCAGGGATACTCTATCTGTCATTATGAATAAATCTAAATTATGTGTGCTAGGGTTGTTTCCTCCAGGGATACTCTATCTGTCATTTGTTGAGTCTTAATTGGTGTGCTGTAGTTATTTCCTTGGAACTTAATAGATCCCTTTCATCTTTTAGGGATACTCTGTTAATGTTATTATAAATGTTTGTTAAATTGTTTGTTTTATTGGTACATTTGTTTATAATACAATATAACTCCTAATCTTCTTTTAATTAATATATATTAATTTGAAAAGAATGAATGAAAATAATAGTTTAACTATTAGTTAACCAACCTACGAAAGATAATTTGGTTCAAAGAAATGTTTTGCCACCCATGTTAGTAAATATGCTCACTTGTATTGATGAGTCTACAACTATACATACACTTAGTATGTTCTCTGCAGTTTTGCCTCTAGCTAGGTCGTGGTATCATACTTTTAGCTAGCTTGGTATGTTATGCCAATTCCTTAGTATTTATACCTGTATTTTTTTCCAATTCTTTTTTTATAGCTCAGGTTTAAACAAGAAAAGGGCAGTTTGCTTTTTGATAGGTTATGTGAGTGTGTAGTTTACTTTGAGGTATTGATGGTTTTTAAAATATAAGATCAGAATATTCGTATGAGTACCCTTCTTTGTCCTTTTCTTTAACCTTAAAGATGTTTTTATTAATTTATACATAATCGACAGCGCATTAATTACATTAAAGGGGAGGACAAAATTCACAGTTTTCTAATTTCTCATTATGTATAAAAAATTTCTGACAACGGTTTTGAAACCATTATATTTTATAATTAACATAGTGTAGAAAGAGAACGAATGAAAACAATACAGAGACTCGTTGAGCAGTAATGCTGATGGGATCACCACAAAAAAAAAAAAAAAACCATTAAATATTGATATTTTCACATACACAAGGTAGAATATTGATATTTATTTTTATATAAAAAGTGTTGAAAGTAAGTAAAAAGATTTTAGGATTCAAATTTTTAAAGTTATCTTTAATCATATTTTTTTTGTTTAAAAAGTTACAATTTAAAAAATAATAATCAAGGACTAATTTGAAAAAACAAAAAAAAATCATTAATGAGAAGATGACATGTAATTTGATTGGTAAAAAAACTAACAGTATCAAAATTCCCAAAATTATTGGAGGCATCATAAAAACTCTATCTATAAGTATATTAATCTTTTCTTTTTTAAAAAAGACATAAGTCGGAATTAAAGAAATAGCAAGATCTTCATACAAAAGAAAGTCACATATTTATAAAGTCCCAAACAAATATAATAGCAAATAATATATTTATGTTCAAGGAGTCAAAGTGATATCATCAACATTGAGACACTTTTCTTTGCTCTCCATCCATGAAATCATAAATTTCTCCAACATTACTTTCATTTTGGTTCAAATTTTCCATAGCATCCTATATCATCTTTATCCATCATCCAAATGTAATTCATCTAAGACAATATTAATGTAAATATAAGTTAGCAACTAACATCTACTGTGTTATCAACTAAAAAAATAAAGTTATAAACAAAAATATACCAATATCATCTGAAATGGATTGAATAATCATATTTGAAAGGATGTATCATTAAGTAATGCATTGATCTCATCATTAGTTAAGAATGGTAGTGACTAGCTCCTCCAATTTCTAATTAGCATGCTCATGGTCATCAACAATTTCAAATTTGTTAGGATCATAATTTTGCTTTTTCAATCGATTTCTAAGTTTATTAATTTGATCATAAACAAATAATCAACATAAAAAATAATCAAAGATCTATTTAAAAATGAAAAAAAAAGTTTAAAAACCTAATTAAAAAATTGTGAATACCAGGAAATCAATATTCTCAACAATATTGCAGATTTTAAACTAGTTGAACAACCTAAGAATATTGAGTTTAGAACATGAAAGAGTGATAATACTAGTTTGGTTCATTTTCTATCTCTATAATTTTGAAATATATATACCACTTTTAATCCTCAAAATAGTTTACATAGTGTTTTATAAGTATTATCTAAACGTTATTAGATAGTGGTTTTAAATCAAAAGTGATGCATTTCACAATTAGAGGAACTTGTAACTGGCTTAATTTTTTTTAAAGGAATTAAAAATGAGTTTCAAAAATATTATGGAGAACAAAAAATATGTAACTCTTCATAAAAGCTCAAGTATTTTGAATTTTTTTTATCATGAGAATTTTATATTTTGTAAAACCTAATATATTTTTTGTGTGAAAATATTATATATACATTAGTTTTTGTTCTCACTAAAACAAAATTCCTGGATCCGCTGAACAAAACGCATATATCCCCTGACAAAAAAGAAGCTCTCATCATAAGAAAAAAACAACTTATGCATTATGCTTTGATAACCAACAACTTATGAAGCCCCACAAGCCAGCATACTTCCTATCGACAACGACAATAATCACCATACTTCAATAGTTAATGCCTGCAGCAGCAAAAAACAAAAACCATCATCTCTTGTTCATTTCAGCAAGAAGAGAACCAGTTTTTAGTAGATTTTCCTGGAAAAAAAGGCTTACACCAGCACACCTTAACCAATAAATTAAAGCAAACCCAACCCCTTCAGCAACACCGAGTTAAGCCATGCTTCAGATGAAGAACCCCTTGAAACAATCCGCAGAACTATGGTTATCTACTGCCCCAACCAATATATCTAATTCCGAGATAATTAATTAAGTTCATTCTATATATAGATTCCCACTTACTATATTTAAGAACCATATATATATATATATATATATATATATATATATATATATATATTCTTGCTGAACATACACTACAACAAATTCCATCAGGCCATCCCAAAATATAGATGAAATGAACGAATCCTGAATGCTGCTAAAATCTAGCCATAAGCAGAAGGATTAACAAACTATATTTGAAAATAAACATCCATTTATTACCTTTGGCCAACATCCATTTCCGTGACAGGAATTCAATCCTATATGCAATATTAAGACAAACTATTACATTATTTATTTAAAAGAAAGGTCTCATTTCTATGTTTCGAAAACGACCACACAATGAATGCCATACTCTTTTCTTCTTCAAACTTGAGCTATGAAAGAAGAAATGGAAAAAAAATGCTAGTATAAATTTTGAGGAAAAGGCATAATTAAAAATACCAGGACAGCAAAATTTGATGCCAGACACTATTGGCAATCAACTTTTTATACATGTCAATTTGTAATTATTATAAAACATGATGAATTTTTAGAAATGGGGAATTAAATTCATGTTTTTTTTATATATAAAAAAATTTGAGGACCAATTTTAAGGATATATTAATATAGAGACCTTGTCCACGATTGATTGAAAGTATACATAGAGATTAAAAATATATTGTTTCTTTTAATTTACTACATTTTCTTTCATAAAAAGCACATAATAATATTAATAAGTTGAGTTTAATTTTTATACAGTGTTAATATAATTTTATTTACACGTTATCAATTAACTAATTAAAAATCATAGTAGGTATGAATTTGAAGATGATTTTTTGTAAAATTTAACCACCTTATATATATGCGAATCTGTAATTAGTTGACAAATATGTAAAGACTCTTTAGAGTGCAAAGAGTACTATTTTATATATTACATTGTTAAAAATAAAACAAACAATTTAAGATATATACATTTATCATGTACAGATGAAGTTATTAGTTTAAGAAGAAAGTAAAATATGAAAAGGATTTTAAGTACTAAGGAAAATAAATAGGATATGATGGAACACAACACGACACGTGACAGAAGAATATATTTTATTTAATTATTTGTAACGAATAAAAGTCAACTTAATATATTTCATAAAATACAATTGGTAAAAAAAATTGATAAATTAATTGTTAACAAGTAAGAAAATTTTAAATAACTTTAAGATTATGTTAACATGAATGGAGAAATAATTTTTGAATAAGATTGTATCTTAATTTTATACTTAATGTATTTTTTATTGTTCTATTCAAGTAAATTAATTTTTATCTGAAAAATTTATTAATTTTTTTATCCTGTGAATTTTATAATATCTATGGTTCTAATTATTAATTTATTTATTCTTTGCAATGAATAAATTCAACTTTATATATTATATAGATATAAAATACGGCGTAAAAAATATTTAGATAAAATAATTTGTTAATAAGTAATAAGATTTTAAATAACTATAAGATTATGTTAATTAATTTAATTTTTAATGCTGTCACTTTAAAATATGTTTTATAAAAATAACAATTAAAAATAAAGAAATTTAAAATATATAAAGAAATTGAAAATAATTCATCATAATTTACTTAAAATAATATTTTAGGATAAAATTAAGAAATAACTTTCAGATTGCCATTAACGTATCAGTCGAAAGACTTGGGAGTAACAGAAGACGATGATAGTATTTGGGTCACACTGGCTACCCTATATGGGAACAAGCCTGTTACAATTAAGGACGTAAGGATAAAGCGTGTTTATCCTGAGGTGGACGATAGGGTTGGACCCGAGCATTCTGAGTTAGCGGGAAGTTTAATTTGTGACTTTGCCTCATTCTTCACATGTGTACCAAAACAATATGACCATTACTTCTTTCAGATTATCAATAACGGATCTGTTGAAAGAGTTGGAAGTAACAGATGATGATATATTGTGAACAAGCCTGTTACAATTAAGGACATGAAGTAAAGCTTGTTCCATTTGTTCCTGTTCTGAAGGATGAATAATTAAATATAATAATCAACATCTAAATTATGTGTGGTGTGGTTTCATATAATAATATGATGTTGCTTATAATAAATTGTTATTATAAATGTTTCTTAAATTATTTTTTCTTACATTTGTTTTTATTTTAATGATATAATAATATGACGTTGCTTATATAAATTAAAGTATTAAACATTTAATTTTGATATAGTTTATTATAAAAATAAAAAATTCATAATTTTCTTTCAATTATATTAGATAATTATTTTTTATTTAATTTTGTGAATATCATGGTTGAATTTTTCTGATTATCGCGTTGATTGAAAACAAATTAACATTATTTACAAATTCTTTTAAAAACTTATACACATTTACTATATAAGATACTTTTTAGGTTTAAATATATTTTTTATTTATAAAATAATTTTTAAAAAATTATTATTATTATTTTTCTGTTTTAGTATTTGGTATTTTTTTTATTTGATTTTCATATTTGTCATTAGCTTCACTTCGTTAGGTGATAATATGATAGAGAAAGGTTATGTCATTACTCTCATGTCATTAATAAATACAAGATACATTTAGCATCAGTCAAAAGTCAACTCTAATTTATTTATTGTTATTTATTTAAAAAAATCCAACTTAAATATCATAAGCATTAAGATACTGGAACATCAAATAAATTAAACATTGTATAAATTAAAATTAAAATAATGTTGCAATCCATGATTTTTAAAACCAGATATTATATAATTACCATAACAAAAAAATAATGATAGATATATTAGAGTCGGCTAACATAAATATTAAAAAATTAATCAATTTGTCTAGCCAACTCTAAAGGCATACTTTCTTGTAGTAATTAATGACGTGGAAGTGATTAAATTGATCTATAAATAAAATAATTAGATTCTTTACCTATATATGCATAAACAAATGGTTTGAGTGTTTTATTTAAATTTTATTTATATTTATATAACTGATGTCACAATTTTATCTGTATTTATTTTTATTTAATGGAACAGAACAATTTAACAATGTTTAGTAAGAAAATATTTGAAATTTGCATTCACTTTCATAATAAATGATGATATCTCGTTAATATACTTCAAAATAAATTAGGAATATTGAAAAAATATAAAAAAAACAATACATTTATAAGTGGTTATACGTTTCTTGTAATTAGGAAAAAAATATTACTATTTGTTTCTTAATGCATAAAAAATTTAGTAAAATACTATTTCTAAAATAAATATTAATTATATAATTTATAGATCAATTTAATCACTT
>PYAF01004503.1:1811242-1843287 GCA_007407185.1 Glycine tomentella
TTCAAAATAAATTAGGAATATTGAAAAAATATAAAAAAAACAATACATTTATAAGTGGTTATACGTTTCTTGTAATTAGGAAAAAAATATTACTATTTGTTTCTTAATGCATAAAAAATTTAGTAAAATACTATTTCTAAAATAAATATTAATTATATAATTTAAAAATGGTTAACTTTATTTCAAAATGAACTTTTTAATGAATTTTAACTCAAGAGTTTTTGAAAAGAAAAAAAAATAAGACTTCATTAATTATTTCTTTCATTTTTTACCATGATTAAATGTCCATGTTTATATGCCTAGAAGCAAAATCTCATAAAGCAAAATTCATATATTTTACTCCATAAAGTTACCACATTTATTATGAGCTTATCTAAAATTTTGAATTGATAAAAGAAATGTATTTAAATATATTTATCTTATAGTTAGTCTTACAACTATTACATTTATAAACAAATATTAAATTTTAGGATTGTGAATTTTAGCTAATAAATTTTTTAGGATTTTTTTATACATCTTAATATACAAAAGGAAGGAAATATGGACTAACTCCTTTTCCGCCCATTTTAAGGGTATTTTGGGAAATTAATTGTATTAAATTCATTAATTGAATATAATAAATGTAGTTTACGAATTCGCAATCTGTTTTGATGCAAATTTATATGTTATAATTAATTATAATGACTTTATGGAGTTTGCTTCTATAGAGATACCTTCTACATATATAGCTTTTATTTTTGTTATGCTCTGATGATATTGGAGTTTGATGGTCTCATATAATTATTAGTTTATTGTTGATTTAAAATTTTCACGTTAGCTCATGACAATGTTTAGCATAGTTATATAAGTTTTTGTTAGGTGCACATGGTGGCAGAGAAAAAAGCAATGCCGAGGATACTACCATGATAGGATATTGAACATTATTTTTATCAAGTAGATTCTTTCAATTTCACGAGTCAAGTTTATCGATACCTTTTTCCAAATGTTAGTTAAGGATTTTTTCTTGGCATTTTCTTAAAAAAAATATAATTTATGGTTATTAATTGTTCTGAGGGAAATCAAACAAATAGGTAAATTAAAGGAAGAAAAAATATCGTTGGAAGAAGAAATTTTAATAAAATTAATCGGTTAATTTTTTTTATAAAACTTATCATCAACAAATCCGATAATACTGTGTTCCTTGAAGGAAGAAAAGACCGGGAAATGAAATCAAGATTTAAGACTTACTTCTTTTGGGATTGGTAACTACTAGTTTTAGATAAGTAAAACACTTTTTTAGTGGCAAAAAAGATATAAGTAATCAAGCAATTAAATAGGTTATATTGTGAATTAATTGATTAATTAAAGAAATAAATTTATGGGAAAAAATCACCTCCGAATAATGAAATTCTTTTTGTAAATAGATAATTGTTATTTTTGATAGTTGTACAACATGATATTTCTGGTGTTTCAAGGGGTTCTTCATCTGAAGCATGGCTTAACTCGGTGTTGCTGAAGGGGTTGGGTTTGCTTTATTGGTTAAGGTGTGCTGGTGGAAGCCTTTTTTCTGGAAAATCTACTAAAAACTGGTTCTGTTCTTGCTGAAATGAACAAGAGATGATGGTTTTTGTTTTTAATTTGCTGCTGCAGGCATTAACTATTAAAGTATGGTGATTGTTGTCGTTGTTGATCGAAGTATGCTGGCTTGTGGGGCTTCATAAGTTGTTGGTTATCAAAGCATAATGCATTATGTCTTATTTTTAACTCAATCTGCATTAGGAGGGTGTTTTTTTTCTCCTGCTGTCTGGTACGTTGGTGGGTGGGTTTGTCTTTCTTATGATGAGAGCTTCTTTTTTGTCAGGGGATATATGCGTTTTGTTCAGCGGATCCAGGAATTTTGTGTTAGTGAGAACAAAAACTGATCTATATATAATATTTTCACACAAAAAATATATTAGGTTTTACAAAATATAAAATTCTCATGATAAAAAAATTCAAAATACTTAAGCTTTTATTCAGGGTTACATATTGTTTGTTCTCCATAAGATTTTTGAAACTCATTTTTAATTCCTTTAAAAAATTTCGATCCATTTTTAAGTTCCTCTAATTGTGAAATGCATCACTTTTGATTTAAAAGCACTATCTAAGAACGTTTAGATAATGCTTATAAAACACTATGTAAAGTATTCTGAGGATTAAAAGTGGTATAAACCAAACTAGCTAGTTTTCTCACCCTTTCATGTTCTAAACTCAATATTCTTAGGTTGTTCAACTAGTTTAGAACCTGCAATATTGTTGAGAATATTGATTTCTTGGTAATCACAATTTTTTAATTAGGTTTTTAAATTTTTTTTCATTGTTAATAGATCTTTGATTTTTTTTTGTTGATTATTTGTTTATGATCAAATTAATAAACTTAGAAATCGATTGAAAAAGCAAAATTATGATCCTAACAAATTTGAAATTGTTGATGACTATGAGCATGCTAATTAGATATTGGAGGAGCTAGTCACCACCATTCATAACTAATGATGAGATAAATGTATTACTTAATCATCCATCCTTGTAAATATGATTATCCAATCCATTTCAGATGATATTGGTATGTTTTTGTTTATAACTTTATTTTTTTAATTGATAACACAGTAGATGTTAGTTGCTAACTTATATTTACATTAATATTGTTAGATGAATTACATTTGGATGATGGATAAAGATGATATAGGATCGACGCTATGGAAAATTTGAACCAAAATGAAAGTAATGTTGGAGAAAGTTATGCTTTCATGGATGGAGAGCAAAGAAGAGTTTCTCAATGTGATGATGTCACTTTGACTCTTTGAACATAAATATATTATTTACTATTATATTTGTTTGGAACTTTATAATATGTGACTTTCTTTTGTATAAAGATTTTGCTATTTCTTTAATTATGACTTATGTCTTTTTTTTAAAAAGCAAAGATTAATATAATTATAGAGTTTTTATGATGCCTCTAATAATTTTGGGAATTTTGATACTATTAGTTTTTTAACCAATCAAATTACATGTCATCTTCTCATTAATGATTTTTTTTTGTTTTTTCAAAATAGTCCTTGATTATTATTTTTTAAATTGTAACTTTTAAAAAAATATGATTAAAGATAACTTTAAAAATTTGAATCCTAAAATCTTTTTAGTTACTTTCAACACTTTTTATATAAAAATAAATATCAATATCATACCTTGTTTATGTGAAAATATCAATATTTAATGGTTTTTTTTTTTTTTGTGGTGATCCCATCAGCATTACTGCTCAACGAGTCTCTGTATTGTTTTGATTCGTTCTCTTTCTACACTATTGTTAATTATAAAATGGTTTCAAAACCATTGTCAGAATTTTTTTATACATAAATGAGAAATTAGAAAACTATGAATTTTGTCCTCCCCTTTAATGTAATTAATGCGGAGTCGATTATGTATAAATTAATAAAAACATTTTAAGGTTAAAGAAAATGGCAAAGAAGAGTACTCATACGCAAGGTTGTCAGAATCACGATTCTACATAGAATCCTGGAGGCCTCATAGAATCGAATCGTAGAATCATAAGAGTCTACTTTAGACAAAAAAAAACTAAATTACCTATATATAAATGTAAAACAATGACATAACTAATATTGTCAAATTAAATGAGTAGAATTATAAATAATGGATACTAAAAAATTCAAAATAACATTTAAAGTATTAAAGTTGATAACAAGTGTATTAACAAAAAAAGAGTGTAAATAGAAATCACTTAAAATTAAAATAAAAGTCCAGTTTTTAATATAAAAAAATGAGTCAAAAGGTAGCAAAAAGAGGTACAGGAAGCAAATATGTTATGGATCTGGTCCAAATACGAAAAAATTGCTATTCGAAATGATGTTGTTCCTAAACCTAGCAGACTCGCGAAAACATAGTAGAATCGTGATTCTACTCAAAATTAAGCGATTCTACTCCGAAAAAGAGTCTACGTCTAAGTTAACTCGTAGAGGGATAGTAGATTCTTAAAATCGAAAGATTCTACGATTTAAATCGAAAGTTTGATAACCATGCTCATACGAATATTATGGTCTTATATTTTAAAAACCATCAATACCTCCACGTAAACTACACACTCACATAATCAATCAAGAAAGCAAACTCCCTTTTTCTTATTTAAACCTGAGCTATAAAAAAAGAATAGGAAAAAAATACAGGTACAAATACTGAGGAATTGGCATAACATACCAAGCTAGCTGAAAGTATGATACCACGACCTAGCTAGAGGCAAAACTGAAACAAACATACAAGTGTATGTATATAGTTGTAGACTCATTGATGCAAGTGAACATATTTACTAACAGGGGTGGCAAAGCATTTCTTCGAACCAAATTATCTTTCCTAGGTTGGTCAACTAATAGTTAAACTATCCTTTTCATTCATTCTTTTCAAATTAATTAATATATATTAATTAGAAGATTAGGAGTTATATTGTACTATAAACAAATGTACGAATAGAACAAACAATTTCACAAACATTTATAATAACACATGAACATAGAGTATCCCTCAAAGATGAAAGGGATCTATTAAGTTCCAAGGAAAATAAGTAGAACACACTAATTAAGACACAACAAATGACAGGTAGAGTATCCCTGGAGGAACCAACCCTAGCACACACATAATTTAGATTTATTCATTGTCTTCCTCAGGATAAACAGGCTTTATCCTTACCTTCTTAATTGTAACAGGCTTGTCCCCATATATGGGAGCCAGTGTGACCGAAATACTATCATCGTCTTTTGTTACTCCCAAATCTTTCAACTGATACGTTAATGGCAATCTGAAAGAAGCCCTGTTAATATTGTTATGGTTGACATGTGGCGAGTGAGGCAAAGTCACAAAGCTTCCCGCAAACTCCGAATCTTGGGGTCCTATCTCATTGTCGCCTTGGTCGTTGATGAACACATCAAACCTCACACCATCAGTGCTATCGTACTCAACATCTATCACTAACACCTCCTCTACACCTTCATCTTCTTCATTCTCGTTCCTGAACCGTGGCTTCGGCCTCTTCACGGTTGTACGCTCAATGGATTCCAGAGTGAGAGGGAACTGTAATGTCTTCAATGTTGAAGCTTCTCGTTTAGAACGAAGGAGAGTAGGATCCTTCTTTGGTTTGATGAGTTTCCCAACATTCTCCCATGGAAGGTCAACAGTTTGGTAATCATACCACATCTTCGTGGAGTCGAGGCAGTCTTTGACCTTCACACGGACATAGTTCTTGTTCTCGTCGTAGAAGAAGAAACTGGGTTCCAACCAGTCATCACTTGTGTGATCAAATCTATCATATAATTTCTTCCATATGTTCCACATCCTATCCACGTTTGAATGGTGAGAAAAGAAAATGGGATCTCTTGCAGCAGTACCCAACTTCCCCATGTCGTGGTGAGGGTATTTTTTTTTCACCGGTCCAGGCGTGGACAGTATTGTGCAATCTTTCCAGACTGCCAAAATGTTCCTCAAGTTCACAACCAACTATGAATGCTGGCCCGAGGAATTGGTCTGCCCTCTTATTCTCTGGACCTGCAACTGCCCTATACACTAGCTTCATGTTGTTGTCGATCAAGTTCTTTTTGTCTGCAACTGCAACTTCATCTGCATCCCTATTGTAGTTAAGGTCGATGAGAGAGTGTACATGATCGCTATTCCTGTTTTGGTCGTAGAGAGGCGAATATTCGTCTGTGAAAATGGGAGGCATTCTCATGCCGGGGGGATTGTCCCAGTTCCAAAACGGAAGAGCAAAAGAGGGGTCACCGATCAAGCTCCCCAAGATTCTCTCATAAAAATAGAGATACCAGCGATGCCAAGGCAAGAATATCCAGGAGCCGTGAACATCAACCTTGACTTCAGTGTAGCCCTTTTGAGTATAGCCGCGACCATCGCAGTAGGCTTGGTGGACATTGGCCTGTTGCATGAAACTGCGAGGGTCATCAGCTGGAAGCTCTTTCATGCGCCTCACGGCTGCTTTGTACTTTTCTATGTATGCATAATCATTAGTGACCAAATGAGCAGCTGGTCTAATTCGAAGGGGTGTCTTCCCATCGTGTGGAGGGAGCACGTAGTCTTTGAATAGGGGTGGTGGGCAAAAATGTTTATCTGGGTCCGGTTCAACGCAGTTAGTTGGGTCTGGAGGCGACAATGGAGTACCAAAGGCTGAACCGTTGTTGCTACTTGTGAGACTTGTAGCACCATAGAGTCCTCCTAGGCCGATCAGAATGTCCCTCCTATTTCTAGGGTTACCATTGCATCCAACTTTCGAAGCATGACGCCCTTTTTTTGCTTTGCTAGGTTTTTTAGACGGTGGGAACATGCATACGGAAGAAGAAATGGGAATGGATGCAGAGAGGTTGAGGAGGGACCAAAAGGATGGATGAGATGATATAGAAGCCATGGTTAATCAGTTTTTTCTTTGTCTTCTGAGATACAATTACTGCCTTTTATAGTGAAGTTTGAGTCAGAAAATAAGGTGATAAAATGTACTATTAAAATTTATTTCGCACCAAACAAAATTAAAGGGTTTATGATAGATTACGTGGTAACTTTCTTACATTAATGGGGACTATTACATTTGGTTAATTCTTAAATATCTTTTAATTCTTATTTAATATATTGGGCTAGGACATATCTTTAGTTTCTACTCAATTTTTTTAATATTAATATATTTCTTTTACTTATAAAAAAATGTGAAAGGAAGCATAGAAAAAGGTTTTAAGAAATAGATAATTATACTTTAGAAATATTAATATTAATAGTTTTTATAATTTAAAATAAAATATGATTCAATTTAAATTTTAATTTGAATATAATAATATGCTAATAATAAATACAATTTAAATTTTAAAAATTGTAAAATCTTAAAAAACCATTCCTACTCTCAAATTGTTTTTAGGAATCACCAAACAAAAATCAAATCCATAAAAAATCTTTATTATCATATTCTAAAATATCTTAATTATTATCTCACTCTTCTTTATTATTATCTTTAACTCATTATCATCATCAACTACAGCAACATCAGTTATGAAGCCTGAAAAAAATGTTTGGAGGACTAAAGTAGTTATAAAGTATAATGCAATATAATAATTTTGATAATATAATTTTTTATAAGTGATTTTAAGCTTTCTTTTGTCACAAAGTGATTTTAAGCCTTCAACCATACTCTTCAAATGTTATTTTATTTTTACGACTTCAAAAAATATTTTTTCGAGCTTATTAAAAATACTCTTGAAGTTTTTTATGAAATCAGTTATTGAATAAAACAGTAGAGAAATTATCTTTAATTTATTTTTGTGAAACTGCAAATTAAAGACATTAATTTTTCTATACAAAACAAAAACTATATTAGAATACAAAAAAAACATTAAAATTTTATACAGATTTTTCTAAACAGTTTAAGGAATACTTACATTTTTGCCAAAGTCATTACAAATTTTGCATAAAAAATTGCTAGGAAAACCCATAAGAATAAGGAAAAAGTTAATGTATGAAAATTATAATTAATACTTAAGCAAATTGTTTATAATAATAATAATAAATATTACTTTCAATTAATATGTTGTTTTGTGCCCGTTCACTTAAAATTCTTAATCATTAAGAAACAAATAACTTTAAAGAATAAGTAAGAATATTAGAAAGAATCTTATTAAAATCTCAAAATATAAGTATATATATATATATAAATAAATTGCAAAAAAAAAATGGTTAGAGGGTCATGTTCCCCTATGTTCCAATGAAGATCCGTCAGTGACTATTACGACTGTTACTATCTCCAGTGTCATGCAGCCACCTCCACCAGCAACCAGTAATATTCATATTGGTATCCGATCAAAACATGTATTCTCCGTCAAAAATCAGAATGAATACTTGCAAGTTGCGGTTTCTTATCATCCCTACTCATGACATTTGTATTAGTAGGTATTTTAATTGTGAATGAGACGTGAAGAATTTAAGTTATCTATCTCCACCTAGGTATTTTAATTTCCAAGGACAAAAGTAGCTAGGGTGTGAATTGTCTCATTATTAATTAGTTGTGGCTCAATGTGATTTTTCTTGCCTAACACGACACATATGGGTTTGGTATGCTATTTAAATATTGATCTAGATTTGTGGGCTTTATTTCACGTTTTAATGGAGATCTAGATTGGAATTTTCAAACTCCAAAGAAAACTTAAGCTATTTGGTGAAGGCACATGTATCTATTTATACTGTACACTTATATATATATATATATATATATATATATATATATATATATATATACTTTGATGTAAGAAAAATCATATTAAAATTTATCAGTCAAATTTTTTATAAAAATTAATCATCAATAAAATCAATTGATATTTTGTACCAATAACATATGATAACAAAAAAAATCTAAATTAATACAATATTATATTTTGTTGTTTATTCTTTTCCTTTATCTTATCATTAATTGCATTTCAAATTTAAATTTATCTTTCTTTTTTTCTCTTTTCTCTCTTAATTGTATATTTTATTGTATAATTTGGCATATAAGCATAATTTCTTTTCTTTTATCGGCAAATGAACCGTGTTTGTATTAAAATCAAAAATAGGTATAAGGGATACCCACCCTTGTACAAAAAGTAAACACGAAGAACCATCCCTCAATAAAACCAACCAGTCCGGAGATTCGATATATTCGTCTGTGTATATATACATATATGGATGTTCAAATTTAAATTAATTCAAAATAAAAATTAAGAGTCATTAAAAAATAAAATCAAACCAAATTAATATTTTTAAAAATTTATTTGAAGGATTTTGTACTTAAATCGACCAGTTTGATTCTATTTACAGTTTGTGTTTTTTGAAATCGAATAAAATCATAACCTGTTTGAATATTATGTGTTTTATACTTATATCACTTGAGTTTTATATAAATTTATAATATTATTCATATAAAACTTATAGAGTATATAACATTATATTTTTTTTATTAGATGATTTTCTCACAATATATTTAATTTAAAATGAAAATTTGACAGATTTTTATTATAAAATATTTAATATATTAATAAGCTTTATAAATTGTTGTTAATCATTTTATAATATAATTTAGTTTAAAAATAAAAAAGATATAAATTTTAATAAAATAATATTTTAATAAAAATTATACAAATAAATCAAAATAAACTATAAAAAAGATTAATTTGAGTGAAACCAAATGGTATGGGGACACTCCTAATAAATAACAGTAACCTCTATCGGCATTGGCGGACCCAAGTTCCAGTTCACAAATTTTGGAGAAATATTAGAAGGGGTCGGCTGACATTTATCTAGGGGATAAAAGTCCATTCTTTTACACATATACTTTTTCTGTTTTTATTTCATTTGTCAAGACTTTATTTTCTTCTTCTTGTTTTTTCTCTCCTAGTCCATAAGGTAGATTTGGATCACCCTTTTAAGTTTTAATTTAGGAAATTGTTATTTACAATCTATGTAATAAAAGTCCACTCTTTCACACATATACATTTCTGTGCTTTTATTGCATTTGTCAAGACTTTATTTCCCTGTTCTTGTTTTTTTCTCTCCTAGCCCATAAGGTAGATTTGGACCACCCTTTTAAGTTTTAATTTAGAAAATTGCTATTTACAGTCTATGGAATAAAAGTCCACTCTTTCACACATATACCTTTCTGTGCTTTTATTTCATTTGTCAAGACTTTATTTTCCTGTTCTTTTTTTTCTAGGCTTTTATTTCATATTATATTTTTAAAATGAGCTTTTAAGTTTTAATTTAGAGAATTGCTATTTACAGTCTTTCCGTACCCAACTTTTTCCTTTCTACAGTTTTATAATAAGATTTCGATCCAATTTTACGATCCTCGATTTACGATTTTAACAACCTTAATTATCATTATCATCCTCTGTTCACACAATCAATAAAATGTTCCCAAGCACTCACCACACACCTCCATGTGATCAGGCACAGTAGTCAGCTCCCATATAGTATCATCCATGTCATCGATTGTCTACATATAATTAACCATCTCTTCACTTTCAGAAAAATTTTAAATTAATAATTTATAATGGATATGATTCCAAAAGATATCTTTGACATAGCATTAAATAGATATTAGTGAAGCCTAATCACATCATATATAATGAGTTTATTAATACTTCATTTTTATCTAATTATAAAACCTTTTTTTAAAATTTATTTATTCTTTTTTATCATATATTTTTCTAATTTATATATATATATTAAAAATTCTATATATTTTAATTATTCAATTATTCTTTTTTCAAATATTAATAAAAATATAAGAATAAGAAAAAAATTTAAAATGATAATACAAATGTTGATTAATTTAATGTGATAAATTAAATTAATTATTATTTTTAAATAATGTGAATTAATTAAAAATGGAAGGAATAGTAGGGATGGATGGCAAATTGAAAAGGACATACAGCACCATATTTATGGAGATACATGCAGGACCGTTAGTGTGTATTGGATCACATTTTCAACGTTGCAATTATTGACTTTTACGTGGAAATTGAATTTTAAATATGAAAAACGTGAGTAGCTACTGTTATTATGAATGAGTTGTACTACATCCGTTTCTTATTATTATTCTTTTAAGGTTTTCTTATTTAGTTTGACAAATGTTAGGAAGATAATTTTTTTTTCAATCAACACTCTTTTATTAGTTAAAATTTATTAAAAGTTATAAAATTTAATTTAGTGGATCTCACATTTAATAAAAGAGTGTGTTAATAGGAATGTGTTAGAAATTGTGTTCCTAACACTTCTCTTCTTATTTTACCCTTTTTTATTCAAATAAATATATGTGTAAATTAATTAAAGATAATGAGACATGTAAGAATATAATTGATAAAATAGTAATTAAGGTGATCATAAACTCTAGAAATGGGAAATAAATAAGAACAAAAATTGGTCAAATATTCAACAACTAAAAAGAAACGGAAGAAATAATTCTTATGAATGAGTTGATATTGAGGTGTATTTGTGAACTTTTTGAATTTAATTTATTAAATTTTACTTAAACTTATTTTTTAATTAAATAAATTAATTTAAGTTTAAAAGTTAAATTTATTTAACCACAGTTAATTTAAATTTTGGTAAGTTTGACATTGAAATATATTTATAAAGATTATAATTTTGTTCAACTCATTTAAGACGGTTTCAATGTAATTGTCATAGATTTGACATTGTAAAATGTTATTTTTAGTAAGAATTATAATTTTATTCAAGAGTACTATGTTATATCTATAGTTTATTCGATTAAATAATTTATTAAATTTACGTGTCAAATAATTTATTATATCTAAAATGTTTATAACTCTTAATTTATTTATAAGCACTAAATTTTCTT
Organism: Glycine tomentella; assembly: GCA_007407185.1. Taxonomy (NCBI): domain Eukaryota; kingdom Viridiplantae; phylum Streptophyta; class Magnoliopsida; order Fabales; family Fabaceae; genus Glycine; species Glycine tomentella. The sequence continues at coordinate 1,822,644 of PYAF01004503.1, forward strand.
TTATACCAAATTAATTATATGATTTATTAATGATTACACTCATTTTTCCATAAAATTGAATGCATTTATTGAGTTGTCAATAAAAAAAAAGATATAGTCATTAGTTGAAAAGTTATCTTTAAAAATAATCATCTCTTAAATCATTCATGTAATAGGTAGTCTTAGAATAAAATTAAAATTTATGACAAATTAATTAATTTAACCATTTTTATTGGTCTTAATAAATTAGATAACTAACTATTTGTTATATATAGGATAAAAATTATAATAATATTAATAATTATTTAATATTAATAATACAGTTTTAGATTTAAAATATAACTTTTAAAATAATTAATTAATTAGGATATTTGATTCGACTGATGGTTAGTAATTAATAATTTTTAAAGTAAAATAATTACTTTATTCTATAATGCTTTTAGGACTCAAAAATATTTTTAAATTCTTCATGCATTAATAAATACCCCTCAACAATATTTTTCAAATTTACATAGTTAGAGATGAAGTTTTATATGAAAATATAATTATGTTATGCATCACTGAATTTTTTTTATATTATCAGTATACTCTAATTAAATTCTTAAAGAAGTTTATATTCTCTATTTAATTAAAAATAAAAATAATAATTATTTATTTCCATGTTTAATTAAACATAAAACAAGTGTCAACGACTCTGATTACCAACTTTGGGTATTCCTGAAATAACTGTTGGACCACCACCACCACCCGAAATGGATGGATGAGATGATATAGAAGCCATGGTTAATCAGTTGCGTATTTGTCTTCTGAGATACTGCCTGTTATAGACAAGTTTGAGTGAGAAAATGAAGTGAAAAAATGTACTATTAAAATTTATTTGGCACCAAATAAAATTAAAGGGTTTATGATAGATTAGGTGGTACCATTATTACATTAATGGGGAGAATTACATTTGGTTAATTCTTAAATATCTTCTGGATGTTTTTATGTGTTTGATACGTATCAGAGAAAAAATAGAATAATATAAGACAAATACTTGAGTTAATGAACAAATTTTTATAATGTATATATTTTTTATGAATAATAAATAATACAATAAAAAATAATATAAAATTTATTAAAATATTTTTAATACTAATCATCGTAATATAATTTTCATTATTATTATTATTTTTATTATTATTATTATATATTATATAAATTCAAAATACATAATATATACAAATAAGTTAGCTAGAATATAATGAAAATTCAAAATATATAATATGATAAAATTATTATAATTATTAATAGATAATGTGAATTGATATATATCAAATAATAAAATTACTATTATAAACAAATAATAGAAAATAAGAGAGAAATAATGATATTGTGTGTGCCTTTTGAATATTTTATCTAAGACAAAAAAAAATCCTATAATTTTCATTTTGTGGTTGTTTCATAATCTTTTTTTCCAATGATACTTGAAACAAAAATATCTATATTATTCGATATCATAATTTTATTAATAAATCAAATGCATCATTAAATTTCTTATTCTATCATTAAATTTTTTTTATGTCCGTAAACTTAGTATCGGGAGTTCGGGGGCAGTGTTCCCAAAATTTTTTATAAAAAAATTTAAATTAATTATATATGTATAAGATTATGAATCCGTGCAAAATATAGTTATTTTTATAATAAGATATAAATAATAGTTTGACTAATTTTCCCAAATTTTACAATACTCCAAAACAAATATAAAAATATTTTACAACTTAAAACTATAAGATAACTATTTCACAACTTGATCACATATATAAAAGGACAATATTGTAGATTGATCATTATGAGCCACAAGAATCTCGGATAATAACCGATTAATATCATGGCTTCTATCTCCCCTCTATCCCGTGTCCCACACTGGTTTCTCTGAATCCCTTTCATTTCCTCTAGTTCCTCATCTTCCACGTTCCCATACACGTTGTCAAATACCATGCTACCCCATCAAACATAGAAAACCAAAAAGCCATTAATGCCATAGTAGCCAAAACAATTGGGGTGGGGGGAATGGTGGGGATGTTCTCATTGGCTATTATGGACTTTACGATGCCTTCTACTCTTAGCAACAATAACAACAACCCTTTAGCCATCGCTGCTCCAATTCTCCCTCCTGACCAAAAAACCTTTGGTTCACTGAGTTACCAACTGATGTAAAACCGCCACCATTTGTTGCCCTCCAGTATCTTCTATCATCATAGACTTCAATTAAGTTTCCTTATAACATTCCTATTTTTCTTTTCTAATTATATAAATATATTAATTAATATAAAATATTTTAATTTTGTTGGTTTTAATTAAAATAAATAATTTGAGAATAGGTTTTTGGGCTTGGAAGTGAGAAAATAAGTTTTTGAGAAATAAAATGATTTCGTGAGATGATAGCCATGTGTTGTACTTTAGACTCCGTAAACTCAACTAGCCATAAGAACTATTTAACGTTCCTAAAAACATGGTCTTTTTCTTACACTAACTCCTTTGCCTCTTTGAAACTTGTGTCATCTGAGCTGTGAGCTAAAAAGTGAAAAATCGTGACGAATCGCCATGTTACTTGCACCATTGTCTTGTAATTGAATCTTTCAAAAAAGAAGAAGTGAGATTATCTCACTTACGGATATGACTATGGTCAGAGATAATGCGATTAGTCCTAGACCACTGTTGGTTGTGTATGTTTATGTTTTATTTGTATGTTACGTTTTAAGTTCAATTGGACGACTTATAAATATCTAGAAATACTTTTATTAAATTGTTGTTGTAATTTAACTACATGAGTATCTGGTTGTGATTTTGTGTTTTCTCCTTTTTTGTCTAGGATTTTGATTATTTATATTTAATCATTCATGTACACGGGAAATAATTTCTAAACTTATTTTATGTATATCCGCTACTGTGATGGTCATTGTTACGTTGTAGGAATATTTTACTAATTTTGTTACATTGTTGGCTATCCTTCAAGTGTTTTATGATTGGTACAAATAGAAATATAGATCGAATGAACGCAAAAAGCAATAAAAGGGAACGTACTTATCGTGTTTAAATAAAACTCCAATATATTATGCATATAAATATATGGAGAGCAAACTAAAGTAGTGATAATACAAGTTTAGCTTCATACTTCAATAGAGTTCCCGCAATTAATTTTCGAAACTCTCCAAGCATGACTAGCTACTATCAAAATTTAAAAAATTAATTAGAACTCCAAATCGCCAATGATCATTAATATACATATGGCTTAGACACTGAAAAAGGGATTCATCGATCATGTCAATTTTTACTCCATATACAAATCATAAATCCAAATATACATATACACACAAACACACACACACACACACACATATATATATATATATATAATCATGGTTGGTTCAGGTTCGGATTCGGGTCACTTTCTATCTCCTGGGCCAATTCTCTTGTTAGCTTGTCAGCACGATCATCAATGCCACCAGCGAATGTGTAGACCCTGAATGCAAATTGGAAAGCTTTCCAAAGCATTGAAGCACCTTCCTTTTTAGGTCCATCATTCTTATTAGTAGCTGCATTGCGCTTCTCCTGCATTGAGTTTAGGCAAATGAAATAATTACAGTCAATTTGGTTTCATGGTTTGGTCATAATTGTGTTTCTTTCCTTTGTTCTAACTTGGATATACCTTAAGTGCTAACTCCATGGAATTGGAGGAAACGTCCACCAATGCTTCCTTGATCTTTACAAGAATGTGGAAGTCGAATTCGATGTTGTGACCCTTAAACTTCTTGGATTCTTCATCTTTGGTTCTTTCCAAAGCATCTAGTTCTGTTTTAATCTGTATTAAAATTCTCTTTCGGGTTAGAATTCAGAAGTGAGGTAATCAAATAAATTTGTTGATTTTTTATTACCTTGCTGAAATAACGGTCAATCTTTTCCAGTTGCTGACCCATTGGAGGCACTATTTTCCAGTTTTGAAGTTCAGTAAGAATTGAGTCCAACTTGTTATACAGTGCTGCTGCCATTCTTAAAGCTTCCAACTTCTTTGTGGGGAATCCTTCAAACCTTGATAGCACCTATGCAGCAACAGAATTTGCTTACCATGGTGTAAATGAATGAACCAACTGCAGCACTGCATGGAATTGAAATGAAAACCATATAGACATGAATTTGCTAAACTCACCTGTGATTCATCAGTTAGATTCTCAAGAACGGATTCAACATCTCTGTGGAACTTGCTCAATTCTGTCATTTCCTTTGTCTTGAAATTAGTAATGGTAGATCTCAGCTCCAAGATTTGCTTTGTGTACTTTTGAACATCTTCTTCTATTTGTTGGAAGTAAGAGGATCTAATTAAATAAAGGAAATATAAACGAAATATTTTAAGAGGTGAGAAATTTGGTTCCAAAACTTGTAAAATTTAACAGATGCATCACCTACTTGGAAGCTATAAAACATCAACACATTAACTTGTTTCACACATATCCACGATATATACCGACTCTCTTGATACTTTCCTAATACATATATGTGAAGTACCCAAGCTTTTAAAAAAAGTTAAGAATCTAATCCAACTATATGTGAGACACAGAAACATGTGTAATATAGAAACGTGCAAACATTATTTCTTAACGAATCCAACTATATTTGATTTTTTTTAGTAAGGTCTAAAAAAATAGGATAAAATATACTTTTAATATTTATACTATTATGAATTTTATTTTTAATTATTAAATTTCAAATCATGCAATTTAGTTTTGAACTTTATAAAAAGTTGTTTTTCGTCTCTAGGCTTACTCCAAATTTTTTGCATTTTTAACTTTCTTATCATGCATTTTTAGTCTCTAGGTCTACTCCAAATCAAATACTAAATGGCATATGAAAGTACAGGTGTTAAAAACGAGATTTAAGGAAAATATAAGGACTAAAAATATATTTTATTTTAAAAAACATAATCTTAATTTAGATTTCCTAAATTGTGATCAGATATATATTTACTGTGTTTTATGATTTTTTATACATATATATCTAGATATATATCTTTTATATATATATATATATATATATATATATATATATATATATATTATCTTATATATTTTTATAATAATCATATCAGCTTTATCAGATATCTATCATATCTATGCATCAGAGCTTGTGGATGGTTTAAAAATTAAACATACCTTTTTGTCATCTCTGCTAGAGCATCAGCCATTCCTTGTTTCCCTCCAGTGCTTGCTGCTCCAATACCACCTTTTTTCGCAGCAGAAGATTTTCCAGTCAGACTAGACCCTTCCACTTTTCCCTTTAGAGTTCGATACAGGTTGCCTAACTGTGTCGATCTTTTCAGTTTAGTAGTTGCCCTAGAGCACAATGATCTCCCTCCTCCAAGAGGAGGTGGCGGCGGTGGCGCACCTCCTTTTGCACCACCCGGTACAGGTGGTGGAGGTGCTGGAACCGATCCACCTATCAAGGGAACCGGTGGAGGTGGTGGAGGAGCAGCAGCAGTTGTTGCTAGACCTAAACTTCGAGACCCTGGTGGTGGTGGAGGAGGTGGAGGCATCCTAATTGGTGCAGCATTTTGCTCCAATTTTGGTGCTGATGGTGGAGGAGGAGGTGGAGGTGGTGGTGGTGCTACACTTGGCTGCATCTCAGGTGGTGTTGGAACTGAGGGTGGTAAGGTTACATTTGGCATGATCATGGACGGTGCAAGAGGTGGAGGTGGAGGTGGTGGGGGAGGGGGAGTAGCTTTCACCACTACCATGGATGGTGGGGAAGGTGGTGGTGGAGGAGGTTGTGGTATGCATGGTGTAGGAGGGGCTTGTTGTGTAACTGGAGGTGAAGATACAAGTTCTTGTTCTTGTTGCTCAAGAGGTGTTTGTGGTGGTTTAGGAGGAGATTTTGGTTGAAATTGTCCTGGAGACAATGATAGCCTCACTTCCCTAATAGCTTGAGGTTTGTTTGTTCTATGATCATTGATTATGCTTTCTAACTCCTCCTCAGTTGTGTCCAAGTGAAACACTAGCTCTTCTGATGAATCCTTTCCATGGTTTGAGGCCTTGTCATCCAATTCTGTGGTGGGTGGTTCCTCTTCTATCTTGTGGATTTGTGTTGGTGACATCTGAAAAGACAAGCGCTTCACATCAATAGGGTTCAACTTTCCGACAGCTTGAATTCTGAGAGACAGAAGAAGTGGTGAGGCACAAGAACTCCTTGGACTGTCTCCTGATCTTGCTGAGTACTTCATCAAGTCTGGGAGAACAGATTTAGGTGTGGCAGGAGAAGAGCAACAAGAGAAACTGCTATCTGAAAACGAGGTTGATCTCATTATATTATATTTCCCAAATGAGCTTGAACGTGGGCTGAATAGTTTCTTCTGGTCATCTTCTTCTGTCAATTCTATGTCAAACCTCTCACTTGCTAACTTGATCAAGCAATCTAGAGTCGTCAACATTGTCTCACCTGCAAATCAAATAAGAAATAAGGGTTACTTTGCTTAAGTTTATTTTATAAAATAAGTATTTTATTTAAATAAAATAACAAATTTTATGATTTTTCAATATATTTGTCGAAACTATTTTTACTTCAATAGGTACTTTTTAACTTTTTTTAGAAAACAAATCACTTCTTAAAAAACACTTATATAAAAATATTTTTATTAAATTACTTTTCTCTTAAGTTTAAACCGACTAACTAAAAACTACATGGAATGTATCATGTTTGACTATTACAATTATGAATTTGGCCTTCTTTTTTCTTTTTTTGAATACACCATTTGACAAGCACAATAAGACTACTAATAACATACCCAATTGACGCATATTCATGTTATCCTTGCATGTTGGTAATACAATCTTGAGCTTATTCATCCAATCATTGTTCATCATCCATGACTCTCCAAGAGACTTCAAAGCCTTGCAGAAGTAGGCCATAGACTGTAGTAAAATTGTCCACGTTTAGTATTCGTGCGGTTAAGGGTCCTTTTACTTTGATAAAACATTTTCTATTTTCATTTTTAGTTACGAAACTTTCACCTTACTTTCAAACTATTTCTTGTTTATAAAGATTTGTATACAAAACAGAAAAAACAGATAAAAATTGTTTTCACAGTTTTATATACAAATTTTTTAATATAGGAACTGATTAAAACCAAAGTGTCAGTTCTCAAATTAAAAGTGAAAAAAATAAAAATAAATATTCAAAGGTCCTAGGATTTCAGAATGATTAGGATAATTTGAGGTGCAGTTAAAAGCTCAAACCTGGTCTATAGGCTTGTCTTTAATCTTTGACACTTCATTTTTTGGTATGATCCCAGGGTAAAGCCCTTGCAGATCTTGCAGGGTTTTCATTACCATCTGTAGTGTGACAGATGAAAGTCAAATTTGTGAAGCAGGCAAGAATATTATATAGTGAGGGAATGCATGCTGTAATTAGTCTGAATAGAAAGAAACAATATATAAAGCACCTCACGTAAGGAAGCAGAGCTGTTACATGGAGCTAGGTCCATGATATCTCTGAATGCCAAGATCTTCTTATGGTTCTCCACCATTAGAATCAATTGGTCTGCTCCAACAAATGACAACTCCAATGACTCTCCATTTGCTTTGTTCTTAGCCTTTGAAGATGAAAACTTCTTAGGCGTAGAGCCTTTCATTGCCTGCAAAGTGGTTATTCGTTATGAAGGGTGTGCGTTGGAAATCTAATAATGTTACATGTAGCTAATGTTTGAAATTCTAACATCTTCTACACCTCTTTCACTAGTTACATTCCATTAAATTCTTGTGATTCCAACATCTTCGTAACTAAAAAGTTAATAGATAATTTGATGAATGGAAGGCATAAATGACATTGCAAAATTTTTCTTGAATTCTGAAGCATATAACATATTGTTATAAAAATATTTAAATATATTTTTAATCATTGTAATTTAATATTTTTTTATTCTTTGTCCTTGAATTTTTTTTTGTTTTCAGTCTTTACAAATTATGTGTTTTATTTTTTTTCTTAATTAGATAATATTTTTTTAATATTCAAAATATTATTTAAAGTGGATTAAGGACAAAAGATAAAACAAACATAATTTATAATGATTAAAAATTAAATTATAAGGACTAAAAAAATATTTAAATCTTATAAAAAAAATATAACCCCAAAATAACAAATGTGGAAGTTCCAAAATACCTATTTCAACATATTTCGAGTTTGATAAAGTAAAAGTATTTAGATTATTTTTATTTTAGCAAATTGCAACTAGCATCAGGGAAAAAGGCAAATAATGAGAGAATTTTGTCATGAATGGAAACAAGAAAGGTTGGAATTTTACCTCAAAAATATTGGCTTTGCGACGAAAGAGCAATGGCTTCAAACCGCAGAACCCGACGGTCGCCATGTTTTATTGATAATATTGACTGGAAATTAATCCTCGAACAAAAGTAAAGTGATTTTGATGCCAACCACAACGTTCACAAAACATGTAATATAATCAAGCTAAAGATGTTGGTTTACAAGAGAAAACAAAAAAAGATATCTAAAATAATTCTATAGAACAAATAACGAGAGAAATTAATTAATGCTCAAACCTTTGAAAAATGATTATCCAAATTAATAGGGTTGGTGATAGAAAATTTGAGATATGCATGCACGTACACATGCATGCAATTAGGGGTTATCCTAATGTCTGACGATGCGGAAATCAATACGAGAATTACAATGGAACTTTCTCAAAAGAGAGAGCCAAGGAAGAAAATCGAAAGAGGAAGGAATATAAAGGCTCGTTCCCCCTCCTGTCTTGTGGATTAGTTTGAATCGTTTTCGGTATGGTTTAGTGTTTATGCTTTGTGTCTTCATCATCAACGGCTAACTGAATATTGCAGGAAAGTTGATATGCTGGATTGGAATATGTCTAAAAATAAGAGAAAAATGTTAAACTTAATAACAGCTTCCCTTCCCTTCTATTAGGTGCCACATTATTGGAATTATTAATTTATATATGGCTTTGGACTTTCTATATTTAAGTATCATTTCTTTTCGATTCTAACAAATTGATAGCCATATTATCTTGCTATCTTATGTGCTTAATTTAATAATTATCCCATAATATTTCTGAAGTTGGTGGCATGGATATATAGACTGATTGCTTAATTATTTTCCGATTAAGGTGACACGCGTGTGTATATCTTATCTGCATAATAAATCCATTATTATTATTTTATTTATTCCTCCGTGACATTGTGTGAAATATTCAATATTTTTTTTATAATTAATCTCTATCGAAAAATATAATTAATTATTTTTTAATTAATTTTTCCTTCCATTCACATTTGTTCTATTCATAAAACTTCAAACATGAAACTTTTTTTTTTTTCCTCACCAAGCAATGACGAATAACCTGTTCACCATGTTCTTCTTTTTTAGATGGTGAATCTCATATCCATATGTCAAAGCCAATAGAAATTTTTGACATGCGTCTTCAAGCATTATAGGTGATTAACATTGATATTAAGCTTGAACATTCTATTCTTGCCATTACTTTATAGATTCTAACAGTTTTATTGATTCAAAGTATGTCCTTAATTATATCATGATATTCCTTGTGCATCTATAAATACGCATGTACTAGCAAGTCTATATGCAATTAAGCCAATAAATCTGTGTTAAGTAAGTTTCTTAGAGATTTTACTATTCTCTATCCTCTTCCTATCTTTCCTATTTCCGTCAATCTGAAATTCTTTTGCATGAGACAAGTTTTTGTTTGGGTATTGAAATCTTTACAACATTTGCAGGCCATGTGCCTATATATAATTTACAAAAACAAAAATCAGATTATATAGGAGGAATCGATCAAATTCCTCAAAAAATAATTATGATAGAGTTACTTCTCATCCTTAATTTTTTTTCTTTTATTCTAATAATGATCAAAGATATATAAGTCGTTAGATTTATTACGTACATTAAAAAAACAAAGATATAATTATTAATTTCTGACTAACAATTGCTACTTTTATAAGTGTTTGGTTGAACGCATTTGCGGGGACAATCTCACTTGTCTTTTTTCTTCATTCATAAAATTTGATTTTGATGATCTTAAAAAATCTAAGCTCCTCACCACTTGAACTAACATAACGGAATTTTATATATGGTTGATCGATTTTGTTATTTATGAGACAGGTATATATAATGTATATGGAGCCATTTTGTACGTACGTGTTTTTATCAATTTACTTGCTTAAAATTATTAACTAAGCCTTTTCGGTTGGAGCTACAAGTTAGCTAAACAGCTTGTGGGAAAAGCCAATAAAAGAGTTGCTTCTTTTTCGGCCAAATCCGAATTTCGTTTTGGAAACCAATCCAAGAAGAACAATCCGGATGAGTGGCGATTTGCGACTTAAAAGTGAGCAAAAGTATATCAATCAGAATTCACTTAATTAATAAAGGAAAAGGCAAGGTCGAAATTGGAGCCGCTAATTAATTTACCTTTTGAAAATTAATTAAATTACTAAATTTGATGCATGCACAAAGAACTTAACCCTCAACCGCAACCAATAGTTTCATGCATATGATGATTAACCAAGTCAAATCCCACTTTGTTTATTGAATATAAGTCATGATTCATACTTCTCTCTTTGAATCAAGAGAAAGAAAAGTAGTATTTCTATTGTTTATTGCATACCGAAAGCTTTTGTCCTCTTTCCGTTTTTATTTCTTGGATTAATTGCACACTTTGGAATTTACTTTTTAACCAAAAAGACTGATTGGTGTGTGGGAATTGGTTTTGCTATTACTTTATCAGTTATCAGTTATGTATATAACTAGACAAAATTAGGAAGTAACATCAATCAAGATCCCCGCGTTTACGAAGACTCAGTGTCAAAGGTGTCACTCTCATGAGAACAGTAGTATTTAACTTTGAAAGCATTATAACTATGTTTCCGTTTATTTTAATATTTAGATGTCTTGTCGTGGTATAAAAGAATGTATAGTTTATTTCATGATCAAAAAAGAAAAGAGAATTGAAAAAAAAAATGTATAGTTGATTCTAAGTTTCTAACATTCACGTCTTCTGTTTCCATTTCTACTATGATAATGATACATTCATTCCCTGTCAAAGGATCCAATTCCGGGATTTTCCAACTTGTATAATTTTCATACATGAAGTCTCACGTAAAAGAAAAACAAATGGAAAAACTTACACAGATACGAAAAGTATATCGGAGACTAAATTTGGGGTTGCCCTTTCATACAACACATTGAACACAAGAACTTTCACCCCCTAAATAGATTTTGCTAAAATGTGCATAGCTGGGTTTGAGAGCCCGAGGATGCCCATTGAAATTTGTGTGATTTATCTCTGGAGTTTATAGTCCCAATGAATTTTTGTAATGTCTACGTACGTACCCATGTTGAGCTAGAAGAATGATATATGGCCAGGTTTTAGCATTTTTATATTCCTATATAGCCACATAATAAAATCCATAGTGTAATTTTATACCTATAAACCGCGTGTACACAGAAAAAGTTTTACTCTCAAAAATTTATAAATACATATATTATTCACGTATATAGAGAAAGTTAAATGAATTCTTCTCCATAGATAATTTAATAATTATTAATTATTAATCTTAACATTCGATACTATACAACAAAATTTCTTAATAGTATTGGCTTTAATACTTCATAAATAAACTTTTTTATAAGCCTTGTCCATAAATAATTTAATAATTATTAATCTCTATATTTGATTTAGGGTGACAAAAACGGGCTAGCTCACGCTATAGCCCTCCATCACCATCATACCACTACTGGGTCAAGGCGAGTTGCTTACTTATTGTTGGTGAATTGAATGTTCTGACCTATCCGATTGTAGGATGTGCTTGCACCATACCTGTTGGTCCGCCTAAAATATCAGATAGAACATTCCCATAAGTAAACTATTTTACAATGTATTTTTACATCAATTGTTTAACAATCAATCTTAAAAAATGTGATATTATCTTTCTTTATAAGACTCAATTATTTAATTCATTTAGAATAAAAAAATAATTAACTTAGTTTATAAAAACAAATTTTTCATTAATTTATAATTTTTTTAAAAATATCATTATCATTAATGTTTTTCTCTCTTCTAAATGCATGATAATATAATTTATTTCTTTTATTTAATTAGAAGTATTTTTGGTCTAAAATAATTAATACAGGAGACAGTATGAATTGAGTCTTATTTAAGGAACATATAAGTTTAAAAAGCTGAGTATTATAAATAGGAACAAAGGTAGTAGTCTTTTTGCAAATAAATCTAACTTCTCACATCGGTTATAAATTTACTTGATGTAGAAAATACCTTTTTGCATTTGATAAATTTATAAACGATGCAAAAATCGGATGCGTATGCAAATTCACATCTCCCCACTTCCTCAAGTCCCTACCACACGATCACTTCTCTCTCTCTAGACTTGTGTCTTTTTCCCTACCTTCTCAGATGCAAATACACAATAAATGATGTAAAGAACAAATGGATTCAAGAGATATGTGGCATATGTTGTCCATTTTTTCAAAATTCTTGTCTATTTTTTCCTAGGTTTTTATTATTTTTAACTTTTCCTATTTATTTCTCATAAAAATTATGCACATAAATTTGTCAAATGTGAATTTATTAGTATTAGTATTCTACTTCTACAAGAACAGATTTGTTTGGTTGAGGGGAGGGAGGGGAGAGGAAAATAGAAAAGAAATAATGTGAATTTTATATTAATCATACATATTTTATATTCTACTTTAATTTAAATATTTATTTTCTATTTTTATTTCTTGATTATATTCAACGAGAATATGTGAAGGAGTTTTTTTAAAAGAATGAAATCATTTTTAGGAGTTATTATGACTCTCTGATATACTTGTCTTATACAAATATCTTAAATATTTAATTTCATATTTTTTATTTCTTTCAAATATATTTATGAAATTTAATATCAAGTTTAATTTGATTTATGTATATCATCTGAGACAAATATCCTAGTAAAGTCAACAGGAGAGCATTGGACAACTCATCCTTAAGCATCTACACCATAAGTCTTGATGCGGAGGGACAGTACACCATTCGAGATAGATATTTTGGGATATTGAATGTGATGGGAATGAGAGCTAGCTCTTGTATGCACTTACACCATAAGACCTCATGACAAAGGAGCCAGACACCATATGAGGCAAGACTCACAATGACCAATTTAAAAGAAATTATATTGAGAAGTAATCTGTATGGAACTTGAGATGCGTCTATTTGTTTCAAAGGTCCTAGATATGTAATCGCTTAAGACATCATTTTACCACCCTATGTGAAAATTGTTGATAATACACAACATATAACCAACTTAACAGAACCCGTTAATTTGTGTATTGAATTAAAAATTGAGAAGAATCGTGGATATCATATAAAAACACTAAAAAACTTTCAAGATGAAAATTATCCTAGATGAAATGAGACCCAATTCTTGTTATGGCTGAGAAGATGAAGTGATGAAAAGTATAGTATAAAACAATACCTTAGAGATGTAGTGACAGGATTAAGGGATCATCACGATCTAACATGACAAGGGTGCACAACAATGCACCTCGTACTACATACAAGGGGGACAAAGCTAAGGGTGCATAGAAGTGTGGCCAAAAGGGACTAATGAGCCCATGACAGGTGGACAACGTACAATGTTAGAGAAGACCTTATATAAATATAGGTGAGTTGTATGGTTTACCTCAAGTTGATTAGGCAAAATTAGAAAAAGACATTGATGTTGATTTTGAGCTAGAATCCTCCACCCTCTCTCCTTTTTGTTCTCCAGCTTGAACAATTTAGAAACTAGCTCAAAAGATTTAATTCTTGACTATATCAAACCACTATTTTTTTATCTTTACTTAAATATTTAATTTTCTTAATCACTTACTTCTTTCAATTTATGTTTTTTCATCTTTATTTCTAAATAAAAAATTAATATTTAAAAAAATACCTCATATTTTACTGTAAATTATTTATCTTAAATTTAAAATAAAATTTTTATATAAAAATATTTATTTATTATAATTTTTAATATAATTAAATATAATTTATAAATTCAAAAATATTTATTTATCATATATTTCAATTATATAAAAATAATGAATCATTAATCCTGCATGATTAATTGTGCATTCAAACTAAAATACTAGTTTTCTCTTACGTTCTCGTGTTTTGCTTTCCGATGAATTCTAACAACCCGACTGTTTCAACCGCCACTTGTCAATTCCGATTTAAGAAATCAAACAAGGCACTGCACCGGACTATTTTGATATCGTTGAGACCTATTCCAATTCGATATATGAAGATGGCAACTCATAACAAACGAAAATGGAAAGTTTTCTATTAAATTTTCCTAATTTTTTCAATACTCCAGAATATCACAAATAAAATAGGGGGGAAAAGTAAGCAAAGCCTGAAAAGTATTAGAAGGTGTGATACCACAAGGCTGGAGCATGTTTTACAACAAGATGACAAATTAAAGTTGGATTGTAACAGGGGTTGTTTTTTTTTTTTTTATGCCCTGGTAACTCAGCTTGCTGAAAGATATGTTTCTTTTGTCTTGAATGCTTCTTGAACTCCATTTTCTTTAATAAAATTTATTAGTTATGTTATTATAACATTAATTTTTTTGTTCCTATATTTATCTCATTACACATCTTATCACTCGTGAGAATTGAGACATAGGATGACTTTATCCTTGTTTCTATCTAATCCAATTATTTTAGGACCATTTATGAGCATCTTTAGTGATAGATCTCAAATTGGGATCTTAGACCACTTTTTGGTAGACCCCATAGTGCTATGTAGGATTGAAGATCTCTCAAGATCCCTCCTATTTTGTTCTTTAATGGTAGATCTTATTTTGAGATCTTAGGGAGAGAGAAAGAGAAAAAAAAATTATTCTTTTTTGAACAATGTGCAGATCTTAAGAGTTCTTCTACAAGAACTCATTCTCTATGTTGGGGATTTCTCTACCTCCTTTATTGGGAGATCTAGTGAAGACCAAATCTTGAGCTCAAGATCCTTACTCAAGATCTTGCACTAAAGTTGCTCTTTAGTGGTAGATCTCAAATTGGGATCTTAGACTACTTTTTGGTAGACCCCATAGTACCATGTAGGATTGAAGTGATCTTGAGCTCAAGATCCTTACTCAATATTTTGCACTAAAGTTGCTCTTAGAATCTAAATCTAATTAACTCTATTAAAACTTGAAATGTTTGAAATAAGATTTAGTTAACCCAGCTTGTGGACATATATAATATATCAATAATAGCACTTAACTTTTATAATAAATTGTAAAATTAAATAAATATGTAATTATAATTATGATATATTTTATAATATATATTTTAAAATAAATGATATCAACATAATAAAATATTATATTATATAAACATTGTCTATTAAGTTACAAAATTGTATTATTAATATATTTTTTTTAAAAAAAGGATACTTTTTAAAAGAATATTGGACTTTAAACTGGGTTGATGTGGCTTGGAATGAATACAACTAAAATGCATGCTTAAGAATATCTTAAAATATAATGAGTCTAATTTCCCTTTTGTATAAATAAAAGTATATATTGTAAAAAAAATTGAAGTAGAGGTAGCATTTTTCAACTTATAAAGCTCATCTCTTAATAAAAAACTTAAAAAAAAAAAAAAAAAAACATATATGGTAACAGTCTAGTTGGATTTGCCTATAATAAACATAGTTTATAGGGGAAACAGGAAGCAACACTCTAAACTTCCCGCGAAAGTAAGGCAAGATCACTAGACATGATGACCATGTCAGAGGATCTGCGTTAACGGATTCCCCACACATAATAAAAAGTGACCCATCTTATGTACCAACGTGTTTGAAGGACAAGCACAGTTCCAAACATGTAATAATAATATTCTAGACAGTCAAAGTTTTCAAACACTTTTGCTCTTTTTGGTCCAAATACTTAGTATTTTCTCGAGTCCAGACATTAACATGGACTACCCCCCATTGAAATTCAACCCGCCAGTTTATAAAAGTGGTCTTTAATCAAACCCGCTAACACAACTTTTCTTATATATATATATATACACCAAAATCGTCATTGGTCCCAACACACATTTATGAAACCCAAAAACTAAATACACACACAAACTCAAAGGAGAGTTAGCTAGCTAGGTACATACAAAACAAAAACTTCTCTTTGCAAAACAACAAACAGCATATCTAAGAGTCTAACTGATCGGTTGATTGAAGATCGTGTGAGAGTTATTATAAATCTTCTAATAAAGTTTGATTAATTCTTACGAATAAAAGAAAATTAGCTAACTAGCTAGGTAACTTCTTGAAGGAGCCATGCAACGTTTGCCAGCAACCTTGTGCCGGAAAATCGCTCGGCCGGCTTGCGATGTCTTCATAAACCACCGTGGAATTGACACGAAGAGGACCATTGCGGGGCTGTTGTACGACCGTCTGACGAGGATGGAAGTAAGGTCTTTTCTGGACAGCATGAACATGAAACCTGGGGACAGGTTGTTCGATCATATAGACAAGGCCATTCTCGGGTGCAAAGTGGGTGTGGCGGTGTTTTCGCCACGCTATTGTGACTCGTATTTTTGTCTCCATGAGCTCGCTCTGCTCATGGAGTCAAAGAAGAGGGTTGTTCCCATCTTCTACGACGTGAAGCCCTCGCAGCTCGTGGTCAAGGACAAAGGAACTTGCCCTACTAAAGAGCTTCAGAGGTTCAGTTTGGCACTCGAAGAAGCTAAGTACACTGTCGGATTGACCTTTGATTCTTTGAAAGGGTACGTATTACGTACAACTCTTCACATGCACTCTTTGTTATATAGCCATATATATAACTATGATTTTTGTATTTTATTTTATTTTAATTAATACTTATTCTTAAGATAAAAATAAAAAACTATCAAATTAAATGTACTAACTGCCAATGAATTGGTATCATAGAAGTATTGAAAATTTGCTCTTACACCATACATAACATTTTTTGTTTCTGTTTCACTTGTTAAATTGTTTGATTATATTAATGCATGGAGTATTAAATTTTGTTTTGATGGTTTTCCAGGGACTGGTCAGAGCTGCTAAGGGATGCTTCGGATGCAGTGATCATGAACTTGCTGGAGGTAGAGGAAGAGCATAAGCGCATGAAGAGGAAACTGTGAATACTGATCGATCACTATATTACACTGGACATTATAATATTAATAAGTTCGTTTAATTTTTACCCCCGGTTCGTATAGGCTATCAAATGAGAGCCATATATACGTCCTCTATCATTAATCCAATTTTTACCTAAATTAATTATCCTAATTAATTGGTTTAGGTCCCAACCATTTGCATTACCATAATTCGTTTATTTTAAATTTTTTGACCCATTTGCAGTGAGTAATTGGTCTAGGTTCCAACGATCATTTTTGTTTTTCAAGACCTTTTGTTGTATCATCTGTATTCAAACCATTAATTCGATCGGGATTATGGATATATGTAACGATGTCAAGCTTCAATTCAATAAATTGTAGTTTTTTTCCGCTGTAGTTTGTTTCCACCTTCCTACGTGAATCTTAGATATGCTTTTTGATTTACTGATCACTACGTACTCACCAAGACACAGATGATATATAAGAGGAGTATTAATTAGTAACAAATTATCAAATATATTCTTTTTAATACATATATACTCCAGTATTTTGTTAAAAAATTGTTGAAATTATAAAAACATGATAGAAATTTATTTAACAAAAATTGAGACTCACTAAAATTTATTATTTCTAATAAATTTTAATGTTAATATATAGAATATATTAAAAAATATTTTAGATAATATGTTGTTTATTCATTATAATATAAGAAAAATTCAAATTGTATATAAGCACAAAAATTGGTAGTGTACTTATAATGTAAAATATTTTTATATTATTATTCAATTATAAATTATTGTGTATAATAAATTTTTTAATATTTATAATAATAATCTTAAAAGTAATATTAAGAGCTATTTTTAATTGACTAACAGAATAATAGTTTTTAAAATGAGGTGCATAGTATAATATATTTCATTAAAATATAAACAAATAAATCATCAATTTAAACACATAATACAAGATTGGTCTCAATTGTTAATATGATGTGTCATATTATTTCTTATAGGGATCAGGGTTTAAAATTTGTAACTTTATGTATTGATTAGTTTAAAAGAAGTTCGTTATATAAATTTTCCACATAATTGGCTTTATCCGGTGAGAAAGGATTAACAATACACTTTTTAACCCTCTTTAAGTTTTAATAGATACTTGCTCATTAGCGTAAACGCATATGTGTAGCTAATTTAAAAATGGAATCCACTAAATGAGAAATGTGATTCACATATTTAATAAGTCCTGCATAAATTTTACCTAATAATTAAGAATATATAAAAAGTGTGTTAAGTTTCATTAAAAATCACTACATTAGTTCTATATATTAAATTAATATACATTCTTTTAAAAGTGAGTAATCAATCTTTCCGTTTAATCTCTCCATATTTTAATTTTTTTTATAAATTTTAAAATAAATTATGCATACTTAATTATTTTATTTTAAAAAAAACTTCTTTAGGATCGATTCAACTTATAATAGTCATACATATCTTTTTTGAAGTTTTAAGTATTTATTCTCTTACACACACACACACACACACATATATATATATATATATATATATATATATTTTAAACTTAACCTGAAATTAAAAATACTTATATACACATATCAGAGTGGAGTCCCTAAAAACGCAAATCATACCGTAAAGAAAGTCCAACTAATTTTCTTGATAAGCCTTGTGTTTGTCAATTATAAAGCTCATTCGACGTCGGATCTAATACCGTCCACGCACAGCAAGGAATTAAATATTAATTATAATTTTCTCTACGTTAATTAGTATCAATGGCACTATGGCAGGAAGTTTACTCTGCATACTCTGGGATACTTCTTAAAGATCACTAAAAATGCAAAGTGGGCTTATATTGGATTATGAGTTCTAAATTAATTAAGCAGAAGACGCACTAATTAATAGGCAAATTAGGCTCATTTGCATGTCTATCTCAAGTGATATTGATTGATGAATAACGTTATATTAATTTGTTATTGAACAAGTATAATGAAATTATTATTTTGTGTTAGTCAACGTTGGTGAATGGAAATTCTCATATATAGAACGTACAAATTCTGATTGTAATAATTAAACTTTGTTGCGTAGTTAATGATTATTTTATCCACATCTTATTCACTATAAGTACGTTATCGTTCTCAAAAAATTTATTTACGAGTAATTATACATAAATTATTTTTTATTTTAAATATTTCATTAATATTTCTTATTTTTTATCTTTCTTTCTATTTTATTATACTTATAATTTTCTTTCTTTTTTACTTTTCCTCTAGGTGTTGAATAGGATAATACATCGGACGTGTATCAAATATTTTATTTATTTATTCAACATTCCGGTGAAAATCTGAACAGAAGAAATATAAAAGCTGTAGCTTTCAGGCGCATGTGCATTCTATTCAATGTAGACCAAAAGAATAAATAAAATCTAATAAATGTCCAAGTAAAAAAAAGAATAAATATAAAAACTAAAAATTAACATTTTAAAAATAATACTTTAAATAGCATTTAAAAAAAACATTTATCAAACAATCAAATAAATTTTCAACTAAAAAATATTAGAAACTAATTAATTAAAATATCTGGTTAAACATATTCTAAATATTGCATTAACACTTTTTTATTCTTATCATATCATTGTATAATCAATTATATAAATTACTTATCAGATAAATAATCTTTTTCTACTTTTAATTTCTCGGTGTAAACACCTAAAAAATATCCAAGAAATTTTTAAGTCTTCCTTCCTTAACATTTTCCTACTTCATCTACAAAGTTAATTAAGATCAATTCAAACAATAGAAAAATGAGCTACTCGCATATTAAAAAAAAATAGCCTATACATAGAGATGTTGATATCCATGACGTCGACGTGACACACACAGACTGAGATAGATGTCTCAATCCATGACGTGATTGTTTGAGGTATACCCAAGGACTCGACTCATTCTGTTGTCTGATTCTTACACCATTTTTAGGATATCACTTTTAATTCTTTATATTTGATTAGATATTTTGTTTAATATATTGAGTTTAAAAGTTTTATTTTAATTTTTTATATTTTTAAAATATATTATGTTAATATTTTTTATTTTTAAAAATTATTAATGTTTTTGTTAACTTTTAAATTTTAAAATAATTTAATGTCACTTTTAATCTATTTTATTTTATAATTATTTTATTTTGATATATTATATTTTAAATTATTTATTTATTTTTTTGAAATATATATTTTAATATTTTTTATTTTCATTATACACTTAGTATCTATCAGTGTTTAATTTTTAGAATAATTAAGTTAACATAGTGTCACATGAAAAATTCAAGACTTCATAAAAGTCACATTATAACTTTTCCATTTAGATTTAGGTTAATTGGCAATTAGAATCATATTTTTATCTTTCATCAAAGACAATTCTTGTTATGACTTCTTCTACTTTTGTTTCTAATAGCTTAATTATATGAAAGAT
>PYAF01004503.1:1843387-1858673 GCA_007407185.1 Glycine tomentella
AATCTGATGGAGGTTTTAAATGCTTTTTTTATTCATTTCAAATAAATTAGTATAAAAAAATTTGCAAAATAATAAGCAAATATTGTTTTTATCATTTTGTTCTATATACTTTCTTATTCTATTAAAGACTCCCCTAAAGTCAAGTATGGCTATATTCTTGCACTTAAAAAAGTCTCATAATTGAGTTTTATAAATAAAAAAATATAATTGAGATAGAAGATTTTATTAAAGTAATCAATCATATTTTTGATAGAGAATAATTATCAATAAAGTTTGTGGATATTTCATACTAATATCACGGTAAAAAAAAGATTAATAAATAAATTTGTTTTTTTAGAAAAGAAAATGGACAAGTAAAAAATGGAGAGATATTAATTTTTAAAAGAAAAATGTATAACTCACTCTAATTTCAATACGTTAAAATTTAACGTTAGAGAATAAAAATCAAAATTCAATGCTAAATACGCTTTATTTTTTCACTTTTAAAACCTCCATCAGATTGAAAATAGTTGTTTATAAGAAAAAATAAAATTTAGAAATTATCCTTGGAGTGATTTTATTCTTCGACTAATTAAGTTAGTGAGCACATACACTGGTCGTGCAATAATTGCATGCTTTCACTTTACTTTCTCCATGTAATAAACTATGCAAAAGTTAAACATTAGTCAACAAGTATTGAAATTTTTATAGGCTTAGTTTTTGGCGATTCCGCGCATGAGCACGCGGTACTTCGTTTCCTACATTATTATTATTTTGTCTTAGTATTTCTTCTCTAATTTTTTGCTTAAATATTTTTTTGTCATTGAAATTTAGTGATTTTCTTTTCATCCTTATAAAATTGTTTTTTAGTTGTTGCAAATTATATTTATTTTATTTTTCGTTTTTATATTATTTTAGATAATACTTTTTAAAACTCTTAAATTAGTAATTATTTATAATATTTCTATTTATTTCAAATCTGAGAGACTTAGAATCTCTTGCATTTGAATATTTTTTCTATAAATCTCAATTTCCTATATTATTTAACTTAATTGTGCGTATTTTTGTAATATTAAATTTTCTTAAATGTCTTAGTTTATATTTTTAATTTTTAATTAACAGTATATATTACATATAAATACTATCAATGTTCTTATAATTCACAGGAAAAAAGTACTTATAATTCAACTAGGTTTTTTTATGTTTGGATTAAAATTTGTAAAACTATCCAGTGTGGCTTCTTTAAGTACTTATTTGATTGAAGAGAAAAAATTCTTGTGTAGGAAGAATTTTTTTTAAAAAATAGCATGAGTTCAACACATCTTTATCTCTATTTTAATTTAAATATTTTTCTTCTTAATTATCTTTCACATAATTAAACTAACCCTAAAACTAAATTTTCAAACAAAATTTTACTATCAAATATACTTTAGAGGATAATCAAACATGATTTTAATTTAATTTTACTTTTTAACATATTTTTTTATAAATCACAAATATTTTCAATTAAAGATAATTCCGCTTGACTTAAATAAAATTATTAAAACAATATTTTTCCCCTTTAAATGCTTAAGATATTGCATGTCCAAAATTCAAATTCGAAATCAAATAGTTAAAGTGAAACAGCTCCACATCAATTGGTGATAATAATCCAATTAGATTTAAATTTAATCCTTCCTAAAATAATAGCTTTAATCCTTATTTGTTATTACTATTAGTAAGAAGAGATGTGATATGATTAACATGTGAGATGACCGCGATTTAATACAAGCCTATTTTTCGACGATTCCGCGCTAAAGCACGCGGTACTTTATTGTAATTTTTTCATAGTGCATCTCCTTTATATTTTCTACGGGCAACTAAAAGTACCATCAATGCGCTTATAACTTATAAGTCAACCAGCTTTAGGTCATATCAGTAACATTGAGATGTTATTGGTGTTCTAGATCATAAAATGCTTCGCTAATCATATAAAATTTGTCTAATATTTTTTATCAAGTAAATTTTAACTATTTAATATTTGGATTTTAATTTCATCATTTGATAGTTTTATTTATTGATAAATATTAATTATTAATTTTTATTAAATAGGAGATTTAAACTCATTATCTATTCTTTTCTCTTTTTTATATTTTATCATCAAGTCAATCTTATTTTTTTCTCCTCATTTGATAGTAGTTATATATTTTCAAATTTTATCAATATTTTTTTTATTTCTTTAGATTATTATCTATCATATTTATTATTTTCTATCTATTACTTAGATGTTTTATTAAAACACACACCCACAAAGTTATATAACTATTTTAATATATAATTTTTTATTATTTCAATCGTTAAATTAAAAAAATGTATCATGTAAATTAAGTTTATCATTTTCTATAAAAGTTGAAGGAAGGAGGAGAAAGAAAGAAACAAGGCTCAACCCTAAGCCTCTAATTATCTTTTCCAAACGACAATATTTTGTAACTTCTCTCATATTATATTATTTTCATTTTTTTTATTAAAAATGTGGAGTCAGGTCACATGACAAGTCAGTTGTTGACATGCTAACATTTTTATAACGTGGCACCATACATGAGTAGCTGATGTGTCACATTAATGGACTCTTAGGCCATCTCCAATGCAGTATCTTAGGAGAGTTTCTTAGTTGACTTGGCATCTTTTTTTTATTTTTTCTCTCTCTTAGAGTGCTTAAATTTAAATAGAATTTCTTATATAATAAACTGTATCTTAGAAGAGGACACACCAAAACTCAATAAGAAACCCATATAAATTTCTAACATTGGAGTTACCCTAATACCTAATAGAGAGTATTTCTAACAGTAAAGAACAAACATAGAAGTTTTCAAATACTAAGAATTAAATATAATTTTTATATCAAAAACTGAACACAAAAGATGAGTATTATTAGACATCATAATCATATTTAAGTCTAATAAATATTAAAAAAACCTTAATAAAGAATGAAAAGGACGAAATATTGTAGTCAAAAGAAAATGACAAAATACTTTTGACGTGCAAGATGCACGGCTACGTTAGAAGTTAGCATCACATGTTATTTTTGAGGAATACTTCTTCCTTTCTCTGTTTTTTTTTCTTCCCTTCGAACCCGACCTGTTTGCACATTAGAACTTTTGCAAGTGCTTGAATTTTTTTTTTTGGTGATTACAAGTGCTTGAATTTGTTAGTACTATTTTTTTTTCGTTTCCTAAATTCTACCGCTGGAATTGAATCAGTTTCAATAATATTTGGCTTTTGAATTGAGTTCTATGCCTCCTCTTCAATTTGTGGGTCATTGTTTTCTGGGAAATGTGAATAACACTACGGTTGTTAATAAATTACTAATTACATATGTTAGTGGTAGACACTTCATTCTCGTTTAAGATATTCACATTCCCCCCAAACCCAAGAAAAAGGAAAGAAAATTTCTGTTTTTCTCTCTCTTAGTTTGTGATCAGTCCATATTCTCATATTGACCTTTGAATCTAGCAGGTGACTCTAAAATAGAATAAGCCTTCTAACGGAAAAAGTTTAATTTATAGTTATATTCATATAATTCTATTTTTATATACATTTATTTCTATTGTTTATAATTTGTTATTTGTTATATGACAATTTTATTTATGTTGCTATAAATTTTAGTAACAATATCTAAGTTTGTCAGAGAAGTATATTTTATGAGTATAGATTTTGATAATATATAATTTAAGAATTACTACTAATAACTCACTTTTGTAATACATTTTATATTGTATATCAATTAAAATTTATATAATTATGAGTTTAAAACTCATTAAATAAGTGGAACACACAAAATTTGGTATTTTTCAATAAATTTTGGTCAATAACAAATAATGTATTAGAAAGTAATCCTTTCAAACTCAAATATATAAGAAAAAAAAGCTTATGTGTGATGTTTCAAAATATAATCAAATTTTAAGTGATTTCTCCGTACTTAATAAAATCATTAATAAAATAATTTATTTACTTCATATTTTACTTTCAATGATCATTTGGTTCTCGTGATATTATGTTTCCTATATTTTTATTTTAATCCTTATATATTCTTTTTTTAGTCCTTTTATAATAAATGATGACTGACATCTTTGATGTGATATTATTGTTCATATAATTTTAATGATATGACATTTTATTGACATAATATGTTTTGATTAGTGGTGATCTATTAAATTTTAATGATAGAGACTAAAAAAAAATATTTGAAACTTACTAAGACTATTTTAAAAAAATAAATTACAAAAAAAATAAAAAAATATTAAACTACATAAACCAAAATCTTATTTAAACCTAAAAATTAACCTGAGACAAAATTTAGCCATATCCATTTAAAAGTAGCATACCGGCATATATTATACACTCAAAGTCTCATAACTATCTGAAAAATTACTAAAGAAATATCCACTTAAATGGATATCAATAAAGCATATTTCTACCAAATCAAAATGGTGCTTATATAAATTTTTCAACATAGACTTTTCTTTTTTAGTTTTTAAAGAATAAGAGTATCTTCCATTAAGGATAATTTTGTTGAAGTCGAGGAAAATGTACGTAGTCAAACTTAATCAACATGTTTATGTTGTCAAGAACAGTTTACCCTTGTAATCTTCACTTTCAAGTAATAAAAAGAAGATTATGTAAATATGCTCCATATACTTTCACTTAAATTTAATTTTAGTATTTATAATTTCAAATAAATCAATTTGTTATATTTTAAAATATAGGTAGGTTTAGTCCTTGCACATTGACGGAATTTACTCAAGATAGGGACCACATCCACCTATTTCTTAAAGTATATGAACAAAATTAATCGATATGAAACTACAGGAATTATAACTAAATTTTATCAAAAATACATAAACCAAAAATATATTTTACTCTAAAAAAACATAAATGATAATATATCCCCATAAAAAAACTAACAATTTGAATAAGCATAAGTTAGTACTAGGTGTACCATATTCGTTGTCTCATAATTACTTGTAGAACTCAAATAGTCAGGCCATTTAAAACACACACACACATACACACACACACACATATATATATATATATATATATATATATATCTTACAGACTCAAAGCTTAATAATTATAAACATATTTACATTCCTGAGAAAAATATCTCCCTCAACAAAAAGCAAGATTAAATATAAAAAATATGATATATGAAAAATGTAGGTAATATACATGTGGAAAAATAACAATAATATGACCTGATAAAAGTCAAAATATGAACTTTAAAAAATAAAAACTATGAGAAGAATTGGAAATTTTTGTTCAAAAACTTTGAACGCAATTACAGCTTTGGATTTCCACCACACAAATTGCCCGGGGAATTAAGAGTTTCAATAACGATGTTGAAGAATATTGATAAGTTGAATAAATTGTCGATGTAACATCTTAGTTTCTTAGTTTTTGTTTTAATTCTATTTTGCTAGTTAGTTTCCTAGTTTTCCTTTTTAAAATTAATTTCCTAGTTTCCTTATTATGGCGCATTCTATTTAAAGTCTTTGAGGTGTTTGAAAACAATCTGATTAACAATTTGTAATTGATTTAAATATATTTTTCATACATATAATCTATCCCATTTTAATTTTACTTCCTAAACTTTACCTTTTATGATTTTACTCCTTTAAATATTTTTATATTTGATTTTAATATCTATGATTAATCAGGATTGATTAAGTAATAACATAACACTCAACTAACCACATCATCATTCTACTGGAAGTTTTAAATTTTGTACAAATACTCTCCCCTTAACTTCTTCAACATGCTCTTTTAATCATATTATGAGATACTTATCTTGATCGTGCATCGGGATAATGCCTAGCTCAATAGAACATAGATATCAGAATCATGATCCAAGCTTTTCTTATATGATAATGAGAAAGTTCAGGCCCTGGCTCTTGAGTTGTTTTGTCTTTTGCTATGAGGAATATTATTGAAATTCCGCATATTCTTGCTGAACAAACTACTTTTGTCACACTACCTCGTTTAGCTAGTGCACTAAACAAGGAATTTGTTTTTTCATCAGAGAAGTTAAAGTGGATATATTGAACAGAATTTCAGTTTCAGTAGACTTTGCCACACGTCCCAAATGTTGCAGTTTATGAGACACGTCAACTGAGTAAGTGGCACTTGCTGAGGGTATTAAGCAATTTGCATTTTTAGAAGTTTAAATCGTGATGGCTTCTTCAGTTCACATTGAGCAAAGATATGGACAAAAAGGAAACATCAAAATCAAAACGGCACATATTCTTGCTTTATACAACTACTGTTGGAACTAATGTGCAAGTTGGAACTGACAGAAGAGAGATTCAAAAGGAACAGTGATCCTTAACTTATGTGTGAGCCAAATGCCGGAGGAAATGGCAAGTGAGAAATTCTACTCTGTATCCCAGAGGTTGCAGTCAGAAGAAGCAAAACAAGACATCTATTTGAAAGTTAACAAACCTCTCATCCTCAAGGTACGTCTCCCCATTTAATCTTGAATTTTTTATAGTTGTTTCATGTCTTAGGAGTTTTAACAAATTGTAACCAGCACATGTTGTGAAATTTTACTGTTCGATCCTAATGATTGGTATGAAAACTTTCTTTTGTTCAGAGTTCAAACTCAATATAATTCACGAATATATTTCCAACTATATACTCTATGCACTGACACTTTAAAGAAATTTTATACTATCATCTAGGCACAAATGGTGATTTTTACTTGAAAGTTATACCAATGGTGATTTTTGGTTGGTTCATAGGTTAATTTTATTTGTCGGTTGTCGACTTCCTACACCCCATAATTCCAAAGGGCAAAATCGTATAATTTGAATCATTTACCTGATATTGAAATTCGGTGCTGAAAGTATGTTACCAAGAAGTTGATCCAAATACTTGATCCGTATGATAAACAATATGGGTCTAATTGCAGTGCGGGGTCTCTTTGTCTGATTTCTTGCATAGGCGGTTTTTTTTGGTTGAATTAAGCATGTTCTCGTGTACTTCATTTGGATGGTATTGGTTTATGCAATAATTATCCTTTTTAATAATCAACCTAATGATGAACATAAGAAACAAATGTTTCTTTATAGTAAAACACTTCATATTTTACTCCACTGGTCTTTATTGCAGTTTGAAGATGTTGCGCATAAAGTAAAAAGTAGCAAAGGGAAAGGCTTGTTATGGTACAAAGAGGTAAGTTCTGAGGAGACACTGATCTTGAAAGGGATCAGTGGTGTTATTTTTCCCGGTGAATTGTTAGTAATTTTAGGCCCTTTTGGTTGTGCTAAAACAACTCTGTTAGCTGCATTGGGAGGCCGCCTAAACCACGGTATCACTAGAGGAAGCATAACCTACAATGGCAAACCCCTCTCAAAATCAGTGAAGCAAAACTTGGGATTTGTTCCTCAACAAGATGTCTTCTATCCTCACCTATCAATTATTGAGACACTAGTCTTTTCGGCTCTTCTTCGCTTGCCAAATAGCGTCTCTAAAGAAGACAAATTCTTAAAAGCTCAGGCAATTATGAATGAACTTGACCTGACTCATTGTAAGGATACTATAATGGGAAGGCCACTTCTAAGGGGAGTTTCAGGTGGAGAATGGAAAGAGTCAGCATAGGGCAACAACTTTTAACTAATCCAAGTCTCTGGCTTGTTGATGAGCCTGCTTCAGGTCTTGACTCAACTACTGCTAGAAGAATTGTGCTAACTCTGTTTGAGTTAGCTAAAAATGGAAGGACTGTCATAATGACTATCTACCAGCCTTCCAGAAAACTTTTTTACATGTTCCAGAAGATTTTACTGTTATTAGATGGTAGAAGCCTGTACTTTGGGAAGGCAGAAAATGTTATGAATTACTTCTCCAGCATCGGTTATGCTCCATCTGTAGCTATGAATCCAACTGATTTCTCACTTGATCTTGCAAATGGTACGCAGATTCTCAAACATTAACCTTTCAAACATGCCTAGGAATAGTATCCTGCTTGGTTACATTAAGACTACGGTGACTCACTCTTTACATTCAAATATTTCATGCCACTGCAACATCATAAGCATGTATATCCATATCAATGAGAGCACTTAAGAACCAATTTTGCAATAGAATAATATGAAAGTAAGTATGATCTATTTTTCAGAACTGAAGCCTTTCAAGTCATGCTGGTTCAAGACTTCTGCATATAGTTGTTATCTTTGAGAGAGAGAGAAAGTTAAAGCAAAGATAAAATGACATGTTTTTACTTTTGTTGAAATAGTTTTTGCATCGTTCTAAGCTAATGCACCAGTTAGAAGATTTGTTCCTTGCTTCTCTTTTAGATTTCGACTATCATTAGTCTATTGATTAATATAGAAATCATCTTACAACATTTTTAGGTATTTATTCTGAAAATTTGAAGAGGATACAAATGCTACAAAACAGGTGTTATTACCTGCTTTTAAGAGTAACCTTGCATGCCAAGCGAAGATGGAACTTCAAATTTCCAGGGATTCATTTCATCACAATTCAGAAGATGAGATATTTGGTCAACGTTGCACAACTTGGTGGCAGCAGTTTACTATATTACTAAGAAGAGGTTTCAAGGAAAGAAAGTATGAGCAATTTTCACCCCACAAAATCTGTCATGTTTTGGTCTTATCCTTCTTTGCAGGCTTTCTCTGGTGGCAGTCTGGAGCTGATCAAATGCATGACCGGGTATTTATATGATATAGTTAGTACTTTGTCATAATAAAATCCAATATATTTTCTGATTATTGTTTCTTCTGCTGTGTTGGTAGCACTAATTTTCTACTATACACAATTTGGTGGATTCTTCCCTTTGGTCCAGTCTATCTTTACCTTTCCTCGTGATCGCGAAATGATAATAAACGAAAGGTCCTTCTACATGTATAGACTCTCGTCTTACTTCATAGCAAGTAATATTGATGATCTTCCATTGCAGCTAGCCTTGCCAACCCTTTTTGTCACCATTACTTAATTGGATGGGAGGGCTAAAAGTCAATGCTTCAATTTTCTTTCAAACTCTAGCTGTTGCTCTTCTCTATGCTTTGGTGTCACAAGGTTTTGGCCTTGCTATTGGAGCATTGCTGATAAATAATAAAAAAGTGGCTGTTACAGTTGGAACTGTGGTCATGACATTATTTCTTTAGTTAATGGCTACTTTGTTCGAAATACACCAGCATTTGTGTCCTGGATAAAGTACCTATCTCATGGCTATTATTCCTATAAGCTCTTGCTAGGATCACAGTTTAACGATTATGACAGTTACCATTGTGGTCCAAATGTCACTTCCTCTGTTTTGAACTATCCTACAATTAAGCATGTAGGCATTAAAAAACAAGGTTTCTCTGTTGCAGTTTTGGTGGCAATGCTTGTAGGCTACAGACTTATTGCCTATTTTGTCCTTATGATTGGCACTAAATTTAACTAGAGCCCTTCTACTGTAGATGTCAAAATTTCGTTTAAAAGGGGAATATTGGTTAGTAAGGATTATTCTGTTGTTAATCATAACAATATTTTGCCTTTATTGTATTATCTTGTTTTAAGATGTATTAATATGATTATTGTTAATGCAATCGTAAATGGAATCCAATCTTTCAAATAATTGATTGAGGAAGGTAGCAGATCAAATTGGAAACTGAAATAGTGCATTCTGAGAAGTATTTTTCAACAATTACAGTATCGTTTCTATTTTTAGATTTAAAATATTTAAAGATATTTGATGTGTAGTGTGATGATGTATGTTCTCAAGAAATAACACCAGCATTACTATGTCACTGTATGTAACAGAACAGTACAAAGAACAAACTACAAAGGTTCTGTCTTAGATGATTTAATTATCATTGTGAATTAGTACGCGCGTACAACACAACTATTGCTTCTTTGCTTAATTAGAAAGCTCCTCATCTAGATTTTTAGAAGCTTATTTTCAATGATCTTTATTGTTTGGAATCAGAACTAACTCAAGGACTCAGAAAGTAATTTGCATTTGCAAATGTTGTTGGATACTTCCATCTACATTATCTTGTTTCCTACTCGTCTCTCCTATACCCTTTGTTGCATATTTTTTGAACTTCGGTAGGTTGACATGAAGTTTTATGCCTCCCATGTGTAGTTGATCTAAATTCCGTTGCATAGTTTTATGCCTCCCATTGTCTGTTTTATAATTTCTCTTTGTCCACGGAACACAAACTAGTTATACAATTTTTTTACGTATAAAAAAAACTTCTTTTTTTTATTTATTCTTTCCCTTTCTCAAAATCTCTCATTAAGTACAAGTTATTGAACCTGTTTGGACATACAGATTTACATTGTCTGTTTTATAATTTCTTTTTGCCGACAGAACACAAACTAGTTAAACAATTTTGTTTATGTACCAAAAAAGCTTCTCTTTTATTTATTCCTTCCCTTTCTTAGCAAAATTGTTAGTGGCTAGTTAGGTCTGCTGAAACGTATTATGAGATCAGTGCTAAATATAAAAATAACAAACTGAGTTTTATGTGTCTTGTTTTCATCTAAGGCACATGGATTTGCGCGTTAAGTCAAGCTTTCACAATCATAACAACTGGATCAGGTTCCAATAGCATCATCTCTGGCCTCTAAGAGAGTGTTGAATGCCATGGTTGCCAAAAACAGAAGATGCTTTGATAGTTGTTACGTTTATCAACGCGGGAGGATGGTATAATTATAAATCCTCATTTTATTTCCATATTTTGGTTAAGTCATTTGCACTTTATTCTAAAAAGAATTCTAATCACAAAAAAGGGTAATTGGTTCTATGTCACCGCCATATCCTAAAAGATGGATTACTCTTATGTGACTTGTATCAAATAAGATAGTTACCAGCCTTTATTAGAATTATTCTCCTTTAATGTTCTCCAAAATGATTTTCCATTTATTACATGTACTCAGAAATAATGTAGAAGACATTGCTAATGTATGAAGTTTCTCTGGATTTTAGCTCATGTACATGCATCAATATCTCTTTTATTCTCAAGCATCAAATTTACCTTAACGTCCAAGAAAAGGCGCGCATTTAAAAAAGAGAGGCTAAAACTAGGTTGATTCATGTTTTTTATAAATCATATATATTTATCATTAGAAAAATTATTAAGTGGTTTAAGACCGTCGTTATTCCCATTAATTTACATATAACTTATAATTAAACATTATTAACTCTCTTCTATAAATAAAAAACATAAGCCTGTATTACACAAATATTTATCAGGACACATAATGATTCCAGATTGACAAAACAAAAAATTCCACGTACTTGAAAGAATTTTACTAAAATTAATAAAACCATTATAGTACGACTAAATTTTCTCTGTCAAAATTTAACAAACCTACACCATCTTCCATCCGTTATCAGTTATTACACATTAAAACCCATGACCACGTACCCACAACCAAGATCGATCACAAGAAGAAATTATAAAGACAAAGGCAAATAATAATCAAATACAACAATATGCGATCATAAAAGAGGAAGAGCACATGTACACTTGCCCATCAACCCTCTCTATCTATCTCTATCTTCCTACCTGTGAAACTGAACTGAATGTGGGGCTTGTGTGAGATGGTTGCTTGTTGGCATAAGAAAAGCATGACATCAAAAGCGTTTCATTACTAAACTTCCCAACCCTTATTCATTCCCACAAAACCAGCCTCATCATCCTCATTATCGTTGTGTGGTCCCCACCCCATGTGTCACAAAAACCATCCTCATCCATTAGGTACCTTTCTCTTGAATCATCATGCATATTACATAGTTGCATACACATAGATACATATACATTGATCCCAGTAATCCAAAGTCCCATATTATCTGGCCGCTACTTTTTTTCCAAATATCACGAAGACGTGCGAAAGAAGAACAAAGGAAGGGAAAATGCAGAAGATAAAGTAAGAAAAGGCTCAAATGAAAAAAAGTTTTTACTAAAATTATGCATGAGACGTACATAGAAAATTGAGCACAAAGTGGTGCTGTTCATGGATAGCACAGATTCATCATCAGGGTCTCAGCACCCACACCTTCCTCCAGGGTTTCGGTTCCACCCCACCGATGAAGAACTCGTGGTTCACTACCTCAAAAGAAAAGCTGCTTCTGCACCCCTTCCCGTTGCCATTATCGCCGATGTTGATCTCTACAAGTTCGATCCTTGGGAGCTCCCAAGTATGCTCTACTTTATCACACCCCATTTTATCTTTTCATCCATTTTTCAAATATCTAAGGTTTTAAATTGTTTAGCGATCACAATTTTGTTCTTTTGATATCGTGAAAAATTACAAACAAATATAAATGATGGACTAAAGTTGTGATCATTCTAAAATCCTTGATGTCACTGAAATCGTTATCACAGATTTTTCTTTTTTTAAACCTTTTTTCAAATTCACTGTTGTTTAGGTTGCTTAGGATGCTTTTTACCAGCGATCACAAAATTGATTTGATTAAAATTAATTTTGAAGTGATATAAATCATGTTAATAAGTTTTGATTATAAAAGCCTATTAGTAGTAAAATTTAGTTAGAAATTTTTTATTTAGTATAAAGATTACCTAAAAGTTATTTTAACTCATAATTCTGGACTCATAATAAATTTCTTAACGTGAAATTTAACATGTGATTTTTTTTAAAATCATGTTAACTACTGTTTCAACGTGATACTAGAAAATTCATGGTGAAACCAAATACACATTTGTGAATTTGTTTTGAGTTGCAATGTTTTTTCCCATTTTCTTTTTTTGGGTTTCTAGGTAAAGCAACTTTTGGTGAGCAAGAGTGGTACTTTTTCAGCCCAAGGGATAGAAAATACCCAAATGGGGCTAGGCCCAATAGAGCTGCTACTTCTGGGTATTGGAAGGCCACTGGAACTGACAAGCCTATACTAACATTTGATGGGCATCACAAAGTTGGAGTTAAGAAAGCACTTGTTTTTTATGGTGGAAAGCCTCCAAAAGGGATTAAAACCAATTGGATCATGCATGAGTATAGGCTTATTGATGATTCCTTTAATTCAAGCTCAAAACCTCCTCCTCTGGTTCCTCATAACAAGAAAAATTCCCTGAGGGTACATTACATAATTTTTTTTCCTCATGCCATGTGTGTGTGTGTGTATATATATATATATATATATATATATATAATAATGTTTCATTTTTTTAAAATGAGTTTATTTTTTTTTTTATGGTTTTGTAGCTGGACGATTGGGTTTTGTGCCGAATATACAAGAAAAGCAACAACACCACCCTACCAAGGCCACCCATGATGGAGCATGAAGAGGAGCTTTCAATGGACAACATGCTACCAACGATGTCAACGTTATCAATGACTAACAACAAAATGCAAAACCCTAAACCTCCCTCGAGGAGCACGAGTTATGGTCCACTAGGACTTGAAAATGATGACAACTTCTTCGAGGAAGTCTTGGCCGTGGATCAAAGCATGCAAAATGGTTCTGATTCTCACCTTTTCTCTCCAAACTCAAAGGGTGATAATAATAATAATAACAACAACAATAATGCTAGCAACTTTCCTATTAAACGTGCACTGATCACATCACAACTTTGGAACGAGACAGGGTCTCCGGGGTCTTCTTCTTCGTGCAAGCGATTTCATGGTGATCTTAATAGTGGATGCAGCAATGCTGAGGACAATAATGATTCCTTTATTTCCCTGCTAAGCCAGTTTCCTCAGAACGCAACTTTTCATCCAAACGCGATTCATGGGTCCGTTGAGGATGATGGTGCGCCAAGGCAACAATTTCATCTTCATGGCATAAATTGGAACTGATTAATTAATAGTGTGCTTTAGCTTAGTTTACTTTACACACACATGAATATTAAATGTAACTACCATTAATTATAGACTTCTTCGTGCTCGTCTTAGTATTTTTCACTTTCCTTCCACTGTAATTATAACACACAAAAATACGAAGAGATCGAGACTTTAGGCATGGAGTACTATATAAACGTTGAACTTGAAGCTTACAACATTAATTATACTAGATTAAATTGGATACAACTGCGAAATTAAAATCTTATATGAAAAGAAAAGTTATTGGGAAGGACGGCAACAAATAATTATTGACTTAAATACAATTTTACTCAATCTAAATTCGATCTCTCTATTTTAAAATAAAGATATTTATCATTTATTTTTAAAAAAATTACAATTTTAATCTTTCTATTTTCAAAATATGGAGAATAAATGTTTCTTTTTCAAATTAAAGAAACCAAAATTACATATTAAACAAGAGAATCAAAATTGTATTTAAGAAATGGGTGACCATGGAGCATGGTGCATCTAGAGTTTATTCTTTTGTTTTACTAATTAATCATAGCAAATGCATTTTTGCAATAGAAAATTAATTATGCATATATATTTTTATTACACTGACCAACACAGGTTATTAATTTGATAGATTTATTAATCGAGTCTTCTGATCATACTAGTTATGATTTAGGTTGGATTGTTGGTGATATATAAATTCTATTATAATTATATTTTTTTTTCCTAAAATTAGTAGTCTTTCTTAACCTTGTAATAACGTGTCATTTTCTAATATATTTTTTTGGAGAAAAATAATATTACAGTGTATATCTTGTACAATAATTTCTGATTCTTATTCAACGGAAAGTAGTTTGTCACGTACAATTATTGCTTGGACAGGACACACACACAATGTGGTGACAATATTAGTGAGTCTCACCGCTCTTCTTTGTTTTTCCTTTTTTTAAAAAAAAAAAGATATGGTAAGGTTGTAACTACCTTCCTTAGTAATATTTTTCGGGTTTATTTAAGAGGATGAAACATGCCCCGGGAAGGGACAAATTTACTGTTTTTTTAATTACGATTTAGGGTATTTTTTTAAAAAATTTACTAAAAGATATAATTCGTAACAAATATTATAACTTCTGGTATAGAAGTCGTAATATTGTTTACTATTTCTTTTATTTTTTATTTTTATTGTGATTAAGTTGTAAATATACGTACGAATTTTACTTAATTTTTTTAAGTTATGACTTAAAAATTATAAGATAAAATCGTGTTTAAATTTATGATATTCTTTTTTAATTTTATATGAAAGTCGTATTCTATGGTACGACTATTGCTTTTTTTTATTTTCTTTTAGAAGTCAGTACTTTGGTTTACAACTTCCTTTTTTTTATTCTATTTTAATATGTTTTTTAATTTTATAAAAAACTAATGTTTGTTTTTTAATTTATAGTTTCTTAATTTATGCTAAAAAATAATATTTTTAGCATAAAATTAACAAATTAAAATATGTATT
>PYAF01004503.1:1858773-1869065 GCA_007407185.1 Glycine tomentella
TAAAAAACTAATGTTTGTTTTTTAATTTATAGTTTCTTAATTTATGCTAAAAAATAATATTTTTAGCATAAAATTAACAAATTAAAATATGTATTTTTTTGTGATTTAATATTTTTTATATATTATTTAAATGTTTTAATTTAATGTATAATATTTTTATTGTAACATAATTATGAATTTTTATATATTTTGATGGTATTTGGTTTATTTAATTATGGCTATATGATTTTATTAAAAATTATTTATATTTATTAATAATAATAAGATATTTATTTGATAAAATTAAATTTAAATAAATATATTTAAATATAATTTTGATATTAACTTACAATACATCAAATATTTTTAATTATATTTTTATTTTGTTCATTAATTTATAATTTACTTGTGGAACCAACTTCGTCTCCTAAACACCATGGACTCCCAAAATGAAGGAAAGTCGTATATATATTACGACTTCATCACAGAAAAGTAAAAAATAAAAGAAGTCGTAAACAATATTACGACTTTAGAAGTCGTAATATCTGTTATGACTTATCCCTTTTCGATAATTTTTTTTTAAAAAAATCCAAACTGTAATTTAAAAATTAAATACTCCTGAACAATAAATTTGACCCGGGGAAGGTTAGGTAAATTATTGCCGATGAAAAAAAAATGACTAATGTTATTTATTAACTTTAATTCTAAACGCCAAATAGTTAAGTCTAGTTAAGAAAAAGTAACAAAAAATAATTTAAATATAGTATTTTTTGAAAAGTATTATATTAAAAATAAAATAAAAAGTATTTAATAGTTGTTATTTAAGTAACTAATACATTTTATAATGGATAGTTCATGGTATCCCATCTGGAGATGTTACTTGGTCAAGGAAGCCCAAATTTATATATGCAATTTCTTGTGCTCTTGATGAAGGAGATTTTCTTCCTGCAGTCAGTAATTTTCTTCTTACACCTAGTAAAAGGGAAAGCCAAAAATATCCTTACGTATGGCCCATATGATTTTTTTTAAAATAATGGTCCATGCAGGTTTGCAACCTTCTCATTATTAACACGACACTCTAACCAATTGAGCTAATAAATTAATTATGTTAAAAAATAATTAATATCGCTATATAAAACACCAAAAATTCTAATGTATATTTAATATACATATAAGTTTACATAATAAATTTTGTAACAATTAATTTTGATATAATAATATATTTTTTTACATATATAATTTTATATTGAACCTATGATTTTTATTTAAAATTTATATATGTAAAAAAATACATTATTAGATCAAAATTTATTATGTAAACTTATATGTGTATTAAATATATATTAGAAATTTTAGTGTTTTATATAGAGATTTTAATTATTTTTTTAACATAATTGATCTATTAGCTTAGTTGATTAGATTGTCGTGTTAATAATGAGAAGGTCACAAATTCGAGACTTGCATAGACCATTATTTTAAATTATTTCGTAAAATATACAAATTGTCAATTCATATAAATTATTTTGTAAAACATACAAATTGTTAATCTATATAGACCATACTAAAGATATTTTCGAGTTTCTTTTTTACGTGTAGAAAGAAAATTATTGGGTGCAGGAAGAAAATATCTTGATGAAGCTAATCTTTCCCTATATTTTTCATGGAGAGAGACGTGCATAACGAGTCAAAAAAAAAAAAAAAAGACATGCACAACTTTTCACCTTAGGCTTGTGATGTGAAATTACAATAATAACGGCACAAGGCGCTAAAGAAAGGATAAACATGTGGGGTAAGTCCTTTGTTTCCATCTAAGAGCAGGGCGGAGCGCCATGCACACCAAAAATTCTACACACATTAATATATAATGTTACTTTAAATGGAAAAAAATTATACATTATATATAATCTTAAATTTTAAGTCTATAATGTATTAACAGTATAATATTTTATAACAAAACTTATATGATTAAAAATTTAATTATAATTAAACTTAAGTACCTGTTTAAGTTTAATTGAATTTTTATAATGTATATAATGTGTATAATTAAGTTTAATTGTATACTTTATTAAATTTTTTAGATACTACTAAATATTAAGTTTGATTGAATTTTAAAAATTAAGTCTCTTTTCTACTACCAAAACGTTCTAATCTTGTGTCTTTTGTTTAATTTATATAATTAAGATTTTTATTATATGTCATCAATTATTATAATTCTTTTCATTGTTAGTTAAATTTAATTAATAATTTTAAAATTAAAGATCAATTTTAACTAATTTTATATTTGGCCCTCTAATAAAAAATACTCTAGCTCCGCTGCTGTCTAAGAATAATTTATTAAAAACATTCATGAATATATCAATTATCTTTCATACATGAAACAAAATGGAAAATTAATTATATCCAAGAAATTAGATAACCAAGTTCTAGACTGAGAATTCAAAGTGTCGTGAGCAATGCACACAAGCAAGAAGTGATATGGTAAAAAGCTTAAAACTCATCATTAATGCTCCATCACCACCAATATAATATTTCCATCTAAGAGTAATTAATTAAAAAATCATGAATCAAAATAATAATATTCCTAAAAGAGGCATGCAGAAGTGAACCTTCATTACTGAAACCTTAATTTTTCTTGATGTGAAGACAGCTCTGCCTCAACTTCCTCAATTATCAGTAAGTTTTTTTTTTTTTTAAAGGCGCCTCAATTATCTGTAAGAACGATAATACTTTTTATCAGAAAGGCGCCTCAATTATATAAACCTTAATTTTTCATGATGCAAGTATTCTTTTGCCTGTTGCTTTCATGCAGAAGTGATGATTTTATGCTGGCCGTCATCTACTTGTTATAATTGTTAGAATTCATAATTAATTCAGACCAAGATAGAAGAAAGAATTAGGAAAAAGTGTGATGAACTGAAAATGGATTATATTGATAATGAGAAGGGTTGTGTACAAAGTCACTACTCTAGCCTTTATATAGACTCCGACTAATTAACTATATTTCTAATAATAATGATGCAGGTCTGACTGGAAGCAAGTCTTACATAAGCTTCTAGTTTTTTATTGCTCATTTACCTGTTTCTCTAATGTGTCTGTCATGTAATGTACACTATTACAGATGCATGTTTAGGTACATTTTGTTTATGAAATTGAGGTTTCTAACATAGGATTAGGTACAATTTGTTTTTTGTACATGTACAACAGATGCAGGTTGTGTGGACTGGACTTTTTTGTACAGAGCTTTGGGTTGACACTTAATCTCAAAGCCAGATTCTATTATCAATGAAATTTCTTAGCTTCTAAAAAAAATAAAAAATTCACGGATGTGCCAATCGAGTGGCCAATACTGTTGCTGACATACCTGCCAAAAATGCACACTCTTGTTCCTTTTGAAGTCCACCTTCTATATATAGTATATATACTGTCTCAGCTTGTTCATACCTCCTTCTTCATAAAGTTATTATGAAACTTTGAGGGTCACTTTCTTTAAATTTATTTTTTAAAATAAATATTTATTTAATAAGATAAGTAATTTTTTATTTTTTAATATATTTGTCTAAATTGTTTCTGTTTAAAAAAATAGTTTTATGATTATCTTAAAAAGCAAATCTTATTTACTTCTTAAAAAAAACAATTATTTAAAAAAAAAAATTAGTTTGAACGAATTCATCCTTAATAGGCCTTGCTTAATTTCTTTGTAGTAGTTTCTGTTGTTTTGGCTGAAGCCCTCCTTTAATAAAAATGAAATGCATGAATATATTTTTAATTTTTGACAGAAAATACATTCACGCGCGCGCGCGCACATATATATATATATATATATATATGATCAATGTGTAACATAAATAACATATATATTTGTTATTCTCATTAGTTATATATTGTGGCGCCAACATTATTTTAATAGACACGTACATATGAAAAGCCATAAAACTCCACATGAAGTGGTCTTATTTATATACTTCACATATCTCACTTTATATGTTATTAATTTACTCTAATCACCTAAATGACCATAACTCCTGCAACAATCCAATTAAGTGTGACCCGCGTGGTTATATCTGCAATCAATCAATGTTCCTAATAATAATCTCTTTGGGACATTGGCTCCAGCTAGTTAAAAACTTATGTACCAAAGCTTCATGCCTCTCTAACTGAGAAGAGAAAACAAAACAGTAAACCAGTACAACAAACTTTAATTGAAATAAATAGATTCTGAGATGATTCAATCTAACTAAAAGTTGTTAAGATTGGATTTTAATGGTTTTCATTTAATGTTATTTAAAATTTTACGTACTTTACATGTCAGCACTTTCTAAATAACATTACTACTGTATTTCACTTGTATAATTTTTAATTGTCTTTTGATATTTTTCTCAACTTAATTATTTCAATTAGTGACCTTAATCAATTAAACTTTTATTCAAGAACTAATAACCTATCTATGGTACTTACTTTCTGAAGTTTATAAAGGTCTGGCTAGTTAGATGTTGATGGGAACAATTGGTAGCAATGTTGAACATTTGGTATCCGTTGCATTTGGTGCAGCATGTGTAATTTTGATTGGTACTCCTAGTACCATTTTTAATGAGAAAATATTTTTGGCTGACAAAAAAAACATGCCAGGTTACTATGTAAATGGGCTGTGGTACCCTTTTGCACTCATTAATATACTTTTTTTTCTGAAAAAAGAAATAGAAATCACCCGCTTGAAATTGTTTATTTAATTAGCATTTTTTTTAAGAAAATATTTAATTAGCAGTTAGCACTAGATAGAATTACTCATTACGGCAAGACCGTGAAATTGTTCCACTGAAATAAAAAAAAAAAAAAAAAGAAAAAAGGAAAAACGCATTCAAAGATGAATATTTGTTTCCTCGGTTTTGCTTAATATATGTACGTGAAGTAGCATATGGATTATGGCACCAATATTTTATTGTAAAACTATCTTCATTGCAAAACTCTTTTATTCATTACATTTGCATAGGGTTTCTTCGCATTTTGACAATATGGACTATTAGCTATTGCTAATGTAAGAGCAAAATCTTCATATGGGGTTACACAAAGAGCACCCAATATGATTATACAGATTTCTTATTTTGTAGAAGGTGGTGATTCTCCATTGAGAAAGGAGGAGAAGAACGCAAGTGAGTTGCTTGGTTTAAAACAGGGAACTGCATGGCCAGCTCCTCGAAACGTTGCAAATGTAAGCCCCTCATATTCTTCAAACCACCCGCTAACCTGTTCCAATATAATAATAGAACGTAAAAAAAAATTATACATGTAATGTTTAGGAACTTTAAGGACATCAATAAAATAAAAGAAAAAGTTCTAGCAAAACTATATCTTCGTTTTAATATTAATAAATTAACAATCTGGCAACTAACTAAATGTGAGATTTCTCATTAACCACTCTTTGAATTTCTTTATTAACCAATTAATTAGATATTATTCCTACATGGCTACACTGAATACTTTTGTCAATAAAATAGTTGGTAACTTCAGTGAAACACGTGTTTGAATTTATTTAATAACGTGTTATTAATTAATAGCTTTGCATACAATATAAATTATATATATAGATAAAAAAAAAAAAAAACTAGAATTTTGTGCAAGAGGGATAAGCCAATTTGCTTCCATGATCTCTTAATTATACCTCATTGTCATGGTACCAAGGCCTCCATGATTTAGTGATAGGCAACGCAAGAGAGCTTAAGCTGTACCTTGTGGACAGCACTGGTACTCTACCATCTGTATCTCCACTGAAACCATTTCAACAACGCAATTAATATGATGAAAAGAAGCTACAAGAAAATACATCAGCTATTCCATGAATATTAATAAGCTAGGTTGATAATATAATCAATATTATTTACCTATAAACCCAAATCCTAAGTCCTGCTGAAATAATCTTCTTGTAAATTGGGATAACAGATGGCTTTGAATCGGCCCAGTCATTGAATATCTTGTCGCTACATTTAATAATTAAATTAAAAATTATTTAACCACATATAATATAGAAAATAAAGACAAAATATAAACCTAAGATTCTCTATATATTAGTGCATTTCTAAAGTTATAATATATAAGAAAAGTAGAAATTAAGGGTTCAAAATGTTACTTGCAAATGCTCCATTTCTTTAGATTGTGACCATCGCTGGCATGAAGAGCCTTCTGAACATCAGGTTTATTATAAAATGCTTTAGCATAGCCATCAAGGCACGGATCATAGCCACCCAACATCCTAGGCATCTAGTCAACCAAATTAAATAGGTAAGTGTCAGAACAGTCAATTCCTCTCAAATCAATTTTCCATCAAGTTTTGTTTAAATCGTTTCAAATTACTCTCAATAATAAATTTATATTGCAGTATAAGTATTTTTTATGTTAAATAAATAAACATTAAAAGTACGAGTATTTGAAACTTATATCTTATCATATAATATAAGCACTTACAGGTATTATAAAAATGACTTGTTATTTATCAATTCATTAGCTTTTCAATTTATATAAAAAAAATTCCATAGTAAAACTTATCAAAATAAATTCATTAGCTTTTATCGTATAAATAAATTATTCATCCAAAAATACATATATATTCTATGGATAACAACTTTTGTTTAAAGCAGTTTTCTTTTTTCAATGAAAAAAGTGTCATATACATGAATATGATATTTTCTTCACGCACCATTTTAGATGAACGCTTCATGGAAGTTTGCATGGATTGATCGTCTGAACTTGCTGTACTGGCAAAGCAGACAGAGGTGTAGAGACTATAGATATCAATTTCATTGTATTGTTTGAGAACTTCATCCACAGCTTGGCTACAATCTTCATTTCGCCATGGATCAGTGCTGTTAAAGTCACAACTTGTTTTGATTGTTTGATGAGTTTCATCAGATATCACAGCATGGCTCCAAGCATAATCAACCAGACCCATCCAGTCCTCAGCATCAGATGTTTCAGGGTTACCCAACTGCAAAATAATTAATTAAAAGTCATAATAATTCTTGATTTGTCCTTCATATTTATGTTAATTATTTGCATCGATCCTACTAACTTTATACGCTTGATTGATCCGTTTTGAGTCACTTTTAGAGACTAATTTTCAAAATAGGATTGTTCTAAAAATGTGTTGGCTTAGTTTTGTTTTGACTATTGACTTAATTAAACCGTAAATTTGACTTGCAAACTTGATTGACACTTTAGCATTTAGTCTCTAAGAGAAAAAAAATTTGAAGTGTCATTCCACGTGGCATGTCACATTGGAATCGCATATGAAACAACTAAAAGTGCAATTCGGAATTTGCACTTTTATAAATAGCTAAAACTGTGAAAATGGTGATGACAAGAGATCAATGAGGAGGGTTCAATCCATAAACTATCACAATGAAAACTTTAAATTATAGTGATGACAGGTAAAAAATTTGCTTTACAAATATCTCAGCTATTGATGGTGGAACATGATGTGGATAAGAGGTCTATTTTCAAATCCTATTGTTGAACTAAAATATAGAAATGCTAGCTAGACTATATGAGAAATATTCTTAGTAAAGAAAGATTCGTTATGCCATTTTTTTTTATTAAGCACTTTGTTTTCATTTTTAAACTGTGTAGGAGCATACCAGAATACCCTTGAGATCAATATAGAGGGAGGGGTCCTTGTTCCTATCATGGATGAGTTCAGCCAGCTCTGGTACATACTTTCCTGAAAATAAATAGTTGTATTGATGATTAATTTAATTAGAATAAATGGTCACAAAAAATCACTTATGCAGAAAAAGGTATTTCAAATTTCAATTAATTCAATACCTGCATAGCTCTCCCCTGCTATGTAAAATGTCCTACTTCTATATGATGGAAACTTTTGGAACCAATTGTGAAGAAAAGAGTAAGCATCATTAGCTGTCACAAATAATAGAAAGAGCACAACCGAATTTGTCAGAGCTAGATCTGCTTTCCATAAGCTTCAAATAATAGAAAATGCAACCCACATTAAAGAAAATGGCATAGTGGTTGCTGCTCATTATTCAGCAGCAACATTAAGATTAAGTAATGACCTGTCAATTCATCTCCCAATTGGTCATAGTCACTGCTTGTATTTGAGTATGAAAAGCCAACTCCAACAGGAGATTCCAAGAATAACATGTTGGCTTCTGCAACATCACAGATATCATGATTTCTTAGCACACCAATTAGTAAGACAAATGTTAATTTATATAACATATTTTAAACTAAAAGAGAATTTAAAGAAAAAAGAAAGAAGTATAAGATGTGGTAAATGATGTAATAGAAAAAGACAAAGTGCTGTATAAATTATTATAAGAGTTGTTACATGAATAACACATCACAATATTAACAATTATTTTGTGGGGACCAATAATGGAGCACTAGTTGAGGTTCATCATCAGAATTTTATACATTATGGCATGAAAAGAAAAGTGAGCTTGTGGCAGAAAGTAGGTGTATATAGTACTTGTGGTCATCATCATAATACCTCTGTTCCAAGAGAAGTTATTATATTTGAGGCCTTGGCCATCAGTGTCCACTAAAAATGGACCAATCTCCTGTGTTGCTCCATATCCCACGGAAGAGCACCCAGGACCTGTAACACAAAATCATGTTGTCACCTTAGCAGAGAACATAAGCAACTTAACAAACAGCAAATGAAATCACAAGTGTTGTAAACCCTCTATGATTAGCTGCCACCTAATAAACTCTCTTTCTCCACCTAAGAAAAATTAAAAGGAAAATGAAAATCTAGAGGTTAACTATTAACTACTTATTTTAATTGTTGATAAGGACATGGATTTCTCCTTAAACATTCGAATGACTCAAGTGAAATGTCACAGGCAGTCCAATATAATATATGACATATAGTTTTATACTATATGATCTTATGACATGCTTGATGAATCTGTTACCATGCACACTATTCACTCAAATTTTGTTGTTTTCATAACTATCTACAATTCCAAAGTCCAACTGTTAAAAAATTTCACATCAAATTAAAACAGAAGACATT
Source organism: Glycine tomentella (assembly GCA_007407185.1). Lineage (NCBI taxonomy): Eukaryota > Viridiplantae > Streptophyta > Magnoliopsida > Fabales > Fabaceae > Glycine > Glycine tomentella. Next base: position 1,867,778 of record PYAF01004503.1, read on the forward strand.
AATTAGTATCTGCTTTTTTACCTCCGTTAAGCCAAAGCACCAATGGTTTCTCTTCTGGCTTGGTGATAGCCTCATAGAACCAGTAAAAGAGTGCTCTTCCATTGGTTTCATTGACTGTGACATATCCAGCATAGTGCTGGAAATTCACCCTAGGCTGGCCAGGCAAGTTAGTCACAAGATCACCATTATGATCACCAGAGCTCAATATCCTCCCACCACCCCAATATTGCCTATGTCTAGAAGAAAATGAAAGAGCAGGCCTATAAGATAGAAAAAGTAAAAGTAAAAGAACCAAGGTGTATAGACTAGTCATCTTTAATACAATGTTATCCGTATTATGGAAGCAAGAGAGTGAGAGATTTTCCACTTTTGATTGGAAAATTGGTTGCAGGACAAAGAGAGTTACATATCTATTTATAATGAGTGATGATGAACGAGGGATACTTGGTACCACTATGCCTCATGATGGGTAGAAAATTTTGGAAAAAAAGTAGATATTGGATGAGAGCACCCTACCTGGCAACACATCTTTATCTCACTTCTCCTTTTTGCCTCAAGATGCTATGTGACTTCTCGTATGGATTTTAGGTAGCTTCTAGATCATATTCATGCATGGAACAAGAGTGAGTGGAACAACCAATTGTGATAATATGGGTGGTTGAACATGAATCTCATGTTCATACATGAATAAATTTATTTTATACGATGGTGAATTTAAGAAATATTATACTTCAATTCTATGGATTTCATATATAGATATTATTATTATAATTTACACTTTAGATTGAAATGAATTACTGTTCAAATAAAAATAATGGGAAAGTTAAATTTGTCATATGTGATATGTGTGTTGATTGCCTTTAAACTTTAAAAACGTATATTTAGCAGAATATTATTGTATTTTTTAAAATGTATATTTTAGTCTTTCCTTCTAATTTTTCATCGGTTATTAATAACAAAGTGTCACTTCTGTCTTAAAATAAAGTTTAGAAGGAAAACAATTATTTCATATTAAATGATATGATTGTTTGTTCTTATCCATCCAAATAGATTCGATATATACGTATGTCATATATTGGAATTACTAAGAGGTTTCACTTTTTCTTTGGTACAAATATAGTAGAACTAACAACAGTCCCATCTGTAGTTTCGTAGTTTCAGCAAAAGAAAATTTAATAACCAATATATATATATATATATATATATATATATATATATATATATATACTTTTTTTACGAAGGATATATATTTTGTCATAAGTCATAACATATATCAACTTTTTTTTTT
>PYAF01004503.1:1869165-1891098 GCA_007407185.1 Glycine tomentella
AGGTTTCACTTTTTCTTTGGTACAAATATAGTAGAACTAACAACAGTCCCATCTGTAGTTTCGTAGTTTCAGCAAAAGAAAATTTAATAACCAATATATATATATATATATATATATATATATATATATATATATATACTTTTTTTACGAAGGATATATATTTTGTCATAAGTCATAACATATATCAACTTTTTTTTTTTTGCAAACAGCAGTGCGAAACATCAAAAGATTTGGAAAAAAAATTGCCACAGGACTTTAAGAGAATAAAAAGGAAAAAGGAGTTCGTGGAGAAAATTAAATTTCAAAACAATGCCTTGTTAATTAGATTATAGTATTTGTATCCGATAGCATATAATTCATCTTTTCCTTCTTAGTTTTATTCTTATTTTTATTCCGTAATCAATCCATCATGGTTTCCAAAATCTATTTACTTTTATTGCTTTCCAAAATGATTCCATGATGTAAGAATGGACAAGCATGATCGACATGAGCGAAGGAGAATCTATTTGTAATTGGTTGGCATTTTGATCGTAACTAGTACTAGTTCATCCTTGTATAAGAAAAATGCCGAAATTAGTAGTACTAGTTCTTCCTTGTATAAGAAATGGCATGAAAATAAGTAACGGTAATTTGTGAATACTTATGATTTAATTCACATTAGGTATATCATAATATCATAAACACCACCTCAAGTCCAGCGTTTTCTTTCACAATCGTGCTATTTGAATTCCCTTCTTAAGCTTCATACGGATAACCACCTTACAGGGTATCTAATGTGAATTAAACAATAAGTTTGTGAAAATAATTGATATCATTTGTTTATCAAAATTAACAGAGTGTGTTATATATTAATACTCATCTTTAACTTTATATAATAAAATGCTAGGTATGTATGTATGTATACTTATATATAAAAAAAATATTTTAAACATGTAATGAGATATAAATGATTAATTTATTGAAATTAAGGTTGAATCGATTGAATGATATTTTAATTTGATTCTGGATAGAAATATTTTTTTGTCATATTTTACTTATCTTATTGTGAAACTCTGAATTAGTCAAGATTTTTTTTCTTTAATGAATCAGTTTTTAAGACAAAAAAAGGTATATGAAAAATATTTTCAAAGATACTATATATTCAATATATTATACGTTTCTTATGAAGCGATTCATATCCTCCCCTCGTCATTTAATAAGTTTCACGTAAATGTTGCTTAAAAAAAGTTTCATGTAAATGTTTGCTAATAAAAAATTGTTAAATTATAATATATATATATATATATATATATATATATGTATATGTATATGTGTGTGTTAAAAAGTATGTTATATATGTTGGCTAGGGAGTTGGCTCATCAGGATTTAGGGATCATCCCCAAATCATGTCACCTGTATGAGTTGGATTTAAAAAATGAAAATCACCTATTGGTAACTTATTTTATTGTTGTTATGGGTTAATTAATTATCACTGTAACCTGCTTCAGATTTAATGATGATGATACGACGATTGGTGTTTCAACGCTATATCTTGTATTCCGAATTGATGAAAAAACAAACCTTGTATTTCGAAGTTAATATATTAAATAAACAGATTGTTGTGATTATATTTTGATGAAAATGGACCTATGCCTACACAGATTTTAAATTCTCTTAATTTTACCACCTTTTTTTAGGTCTAAATTCAGCTTTTCTTTAACCGTGCATACGTATTCCCATATGTAAGACGGGTTGATAGCATATGTACCAAAAAGCTTCTTTTTCTTTTCTATCCATTCCTTTCCACAGTAGAAGTCAATGAGGCAATTGCTCACATGATAACACTCGCAATATTTAATATCAAAGTGTAGTTAATGTTGCAGATATGGTTTCTTAGGTTTAACCTTTTATCCTTTAATTTCCACATCTTTAGTATCCCCATATATTTTAATAAATAAATAATTAAAAAAACAGCAACAGAGTAATAAGAGGTTTGTTTGTTTTACTCATAATGAATTTAAATATATTAGTTAAAAAGAAAATAAAAATACATACTCAATCGGTCAATCTTCAAATTTAATTTGCTGCGGCATGGTTAAATATTTTGCAACAAGCTCCAACTTGTTTAATTAATTAAATACGCATTATTTAAATCATGTATATTATTCTAGGACGGAGATTCGAAAAACAAGCAATTTCTTTTGAATCGTTTTCACTTTGTTAGGTTCATTGGGTTTATTGTTGGTTGTAATTTCCAGTTATCTTGGTATGGATTTGTTCTTTATTAATGAGAAAATTAATAATTTTTCATTTATTTCAGACTTTATTTATTTTTCATTTATTCCACTTAGAAAATAAACTATGAACTTTCAAAATAATATCACAGCCTATATAAATCTTAAAACAAATTAAGATAAAAAGTTAAAATTAAAGCTCTAAACCCAGTTATGTTGTCCCTGGATCACGTAAGGTACTTTGTATTTCTAATTAGCCCACAAGAGCTATAGAGATAACATTGAGCATGAATTGGATTTCTATTCTCTACCTTTCAAAATCCATTTTCCTTAATTGGTTTTATGATACTCCCTATCCTAGGAAAGTGAATAACATCAACTCTATCCATTACAGCCAAAAAGAACTCTGTAATAATTTTAATGAAAAAGCAACGTTTGAGAAATTTTATTCTGTCAGTCCGTGAAGAGTCTTATTGAAAAGACTACACAAGATCACAGTTCATGCAATAGATATCTTAATTTTATCTTTCTATATATATTAACCAATGACCATATTCTTGTTGGTCTGTGATCATATCACGGAGGGCAAATGCATTATGGTATATATTCCAAAATGGTCGCTTCTTTCCCTCTAAATATATATATATATATATATAGAACAAAAAAAAAAAAAGCTATAACTGTGCGCTTTTGAGAATCTCATCATCACAAAGTAGAAAGGTGTAGGGTTTTTGTGGCGAACCTTGTGCGTTATGACTCTTGAACTTGGAGAAAAACCTAAGTGCTGATGAGAGGAATGGAAGAAATAATATCAAGTTGGTTGTTGAAGAATGACTTGGATTCCAACTTTATTAAGTTGAATAATAGGATATCATACATATCATCTTTTTTTATATTCTTTTCTAATTAATTTTCTTCCTTTTGCCCTTCTATTTGGCTTTTTGAATTTAAAGTATAGTTCCTCAATTCGATTGTCAGGAAATAACGACGAAAAAGACAGATGTGAAAGCAAAGCTAGTTTGGTAAGTTTATCTAATTTGAGACATTTAGAACAATCTTACGTGACGGTATTGATTCTTATCGCAATGCTCAGGTAAGTGGGCAAGTTATATGTCTTTTAGGTATAGTAATGAAATGAGTTATATCAAACACATTAGCCAAACCTACCATAAAAGGGCAACAAAAAATTTGCCACACATAACTTCAACTTAAGCATTTATTGGCCAATAGATATCCACCTATTCCAACAGTAATTTCAATTTTTTAATATTATTTTATATCTTAATCGATTCAGCACCACTAAGAGGGACTATGACTATTGCATAAAAATGCAATCAGTGATGAGTTCAATGGCTTTTTTTAATATTTCGAGAAAAATGCAACATCCGAAATTGCTATCTAGCCATTTAACTTGATCCAAAAGGTGACACGTATTCATATGCCAACTAGACACTAATTAACATGATTTGTCAAGAGTCAGAGTTCATTTACTTTAATGCTATAGGCTTTGGCCTCTTTATCCTCTTCATAATTTTTCAAATTTTTTCACGATTTTATTTAACAACTCTATTCAATGATCAGGTCTGTGATGCACTTAATTTCTAACGAGAGATAGGATTGTGATCAATTCCACACAGGAAGTGGAGTCAAATTAATTAAAATTTCTTATTACTTATTAGGTCAAATGAATTAAAATTTCTTATTAGTTAACAGCCAAGCAGAAAAGGGTTGCATGTTGGGGGAAGAAGGAAGTGGGGATCAACATGAACGAGATACAAGCACGGAAGAGTGTGAAAGAAGTCTCAGGTTGAATAATAATGGACAAAAGGTATGATATAAATTAAAAGTGGCAAGAATCAACTATGAAAGAAATATTTAACAACACATTTTTGAAATTTAGTGAGATTTATGAAACATGTGATCCACTTTTGACCTTCATAAACTTTATGATTTACTTTGCATGTTTGCCACCCAACATTTTATATCAGAAAACGAATAAATAAAAAAATATATATATCAAAACATCTCTTATTCCAATTGTGTTATGTTTCAATCAGAATAAAAAAAACCTTTCTAATTACCAATATGGTGGAACATGGCCAAAAACTTTTTAAGTTCATACACAACTCTAATAGAAAAAGGTGTCCGAATGCAATGCCCGAGTTTTGTTGATGACAAGGGGGTGATGAGGCTCCCAAAAGTTATAGAAATTCAATTTAGACACCAAAACAGAAGAAGAACGATTGACAACATGACGTTTAAAAACAAACCTTTCTACTCTTGTAGCAGTTTTGTTTTTATTTTCGTCGCTAAAATAGTATTTGAAATTTTATATAGTCCTTCAATTTTGTTGTATACACTTACTTTGAGGTCATTTTTAAACCTTTTCCTTTATGTATAGTTTTTTAGTACTAGGAGTACTTAATCCTGTTTCAAAAAAACCAGGTGTACTTCATCCATTTAGTTACAACCCTGCACAAGTTATAGATAACAGATTTTATATTCTGAAGTAGAAATTTTAAATAAAATTATATTTCTTTCCTGCGCACACTCAGAAAGACATGTTTCCTATTCGGAGCTTTCCTAAGTCGAAAGCCAAGATTACTTTAAACTTTAATATCAACTTTTCCTCAAAAATTTAAATGTTTATTTAATGTTGGATAACCTGTTCACACCTCTAGCTTTAATTAATAACAGATTTGAGAATGAACTTTTGAGGATGGTTGATTTTTATGTGATTTTGATAAATCAAAGTTTTCTTGTGTTTGGTTATCTAACATAGTTGAGATGTCATGAAAAAATAGATATATATACATGTAAAGACACTCTGATGATTGAGTAATAAGAATTTTATTAGAGTGACTTACCTAAGACAATGAAGTAATATATAAGCATCAGAGTTAGGTTGGATCTCTTGACATAGAACCTAAGGTCACTCATGCACAATTATATCCTATTTTGGTGTAGCAACATGACAATTTTACATCTAATCAAAGTGTGATTCATTTGTTCACAAGTGTTCATCAGTGTTTCTATCATTGAAGTTAACCTTAATCAACCCTTAAGTTTTGAGTCTAGGGGTGGCAAAGCGAGTCAACATCACCTCGATATGTCATCAATTTGTCGACATAAAAAAAAGTTGAAAAATACAATTTGTCTCATTTAATGGAAGTTGATAGGTTGATAAGTTAACCTGTCAAAAGATAAAATGGTAGGTGTGAGTCATGAAATGATAAATTGGCAGGTTAAGTTATCGAAACTCACCTAAAATATTCAAAAGAAAAAAGCTAATAAAAATATTTAAAAAATGCTAATTGATGTCTTTATAACATTTCACTCATTTTATTTTATATACATATGCACATTAATCATTTTTTAATTATATAAAAGTATTAACTTAAGCATATATATATATATATATATATATATTAAATATTGATGGGTTAAGAGGTGGATTAGACAGATCAACCTAACGGGTTAGGCAAGGTAATTAGGACAAGTTGGTGAATTGAGTCACCTAACTCACCTACCATTTTTGGACGGTAGATGGGTTGACCCAATGGGATTTAACCCACTTAGTCACCCCTATTTGAGTTAATCAAATCTTAAACTTGTAAAGATCATTGTGTGGATATTGAACTCAAGGCCAACTAATGACAATTCTAGAACCCTAAGTTAAGGGGCCAATCTATTTAATAAAAGAAAAATTAATAAGTATTAGGAAAAAAATTAAAGACAAAATGTTCAAATATATAAAATTAGTTAGGAGAGACAAAATATACACATTTAAGATATTTATATGTAATTTTTTTAAAATAAAAGATGCATGTGTATTTCGTCATTTAAGTGTGAATTTGTCATGACAAGCACATAATAATTCTCAACTTTTATGGTTATTTTTATTTTCAAATTCTTAAATATTTTTTTATTGGTTATAAATTTTTAGAGAAAAAAAATTGTTCACATTATCATTTTTTTTATAAATGGATTCCAGTATGACTTGTTATATTGTATGAACTAATATGATATGAGATTCACATTATTGTCATGTAATATTGTATGTCATTTTAAAAATACTTAGAAAATTTTCAACTTCTGATTTTAGTTCTCATAAAATTCAATTTTCAATTTTTCATCTTTATTTTAAATACATTTCAATCACATTTAACAGTTCAATAAATTCTATTAACATTAATTTTATCAAATCCTAACCTAGCTACAAAGGTATATGGTTTGTTAAACAGGTGTTTGCTCAGACACCTCTTTGATAAATTCTCTGTCAATTGGAGTGGTACTAAGCAGGGAGACACGTATATATCTATCGGTACATGCCACCAATTTAATTAATTAGAAATGATTTTCCCAAACCAAGGTATGACTCATCCTAAGGAAAAAGTATGTAGTAGCTAAGAAAGCAACATACATAGTGTGATGACTTAGACAAATATAAAAATGAACATGATTTGTCATCACAAGTTAGTACTTCTTAAGCACTATTATGGTCATCTCTAAGTGGTTGTCACAGACAATATTTTAACACACGAAAAGACACATTTTAGACATGAGGATCAAACTGTGCGTGAGGATAGCATTGACCAGGTAATGGAAAATCAGATAACCTCTCTATCACTCTGTCAGCTCTCATCCTGCATATATATCCATATACATGAAAATGATTACAATTGAGAATAGAAGTTGCAAACAGAGCAGAACATTGTAAGACTTCTTTTATCAAATAGAAAGTCAACAAAGAATAGTAATGCCATTTTTATAATTTTTCAGTCACAATTGTGTTGCAATTGAAAATTAGCTGTGTGAGTGAGAATCAATCGTTCTGTTGAAAGGGGGGAAAAACACAAAATCTATTAAAGTACAAAAAAGACATAACGTGAATATGCACAGTTGTAATGTGTGGTGGCTCTAAGAATTGTACAATAAGACATTATTTCTTTTATTCTTTTTGAAGTATATCATAAGACATTATTCAAACAAACAAATAGATACAGAGAGAGTGTGTTTGAAAGTAAAAGAAATTAATTTTTAATTATGTATATGGTCAAAATTAATTAATTTATATCTACTTTTATCCTCTGCTTTTTGTTGTACGAACAAAATTAGCAATTTTACACAGACTCTCGACGGAGAGAGTTTGTTAATATATAATCATTTAATTCTTTTAGGAGAATTATATTAGTAACTTAAAATTTTGATTTTCTTCAAACTTCCTAATGATGTAAATTGTTAACATACACTTTCTAAGTACTTGATAAATAAAAAAAAAAAAAAAAAAAACTTTCTTAAGTCCGGATTTGCATAGCCCTCCAATTCCAAGGCTCCAAGAAACTAAAACCTCAATCCAAGGTTGCACTCTATTTTTTTTTTACTATTACCTTATATCATTGCTCATAGTTCCAATGGATAAACGTGATTAGTCAATGTTGTTGTGAGAAGCTGGATAAGCATCTTATTAAGCAAGTGTAACTGTTAGGAGTTCTATGAAGTAATACTACATTTATAAATCAATAAATAAAATTGTGCCCCTTTTGGTGGTGAAATTAGAGTATGTAGCGTGATGTGTAATTCTATATACCTACTGTCTTTGTCTTTCTTCAACCTTCATGATCTGTTTTCTTTTTCTCTATTGCTTAACTTTTTACCCATCATTCTTAAAAAGACAAAAAAACTTTTTACCCCTCACCTTTTTCCCTGCATTAACCGTCTTCAATGCCACATGCAAGTAAGAAAAATAAGATGTGTATGATTTCAAATTTTATCTAACTTCAGTCATGCAAAGTGGAGTTACATATAGGAAAGCAGAGAACAAGTTAAACATGAAATTTATTAATAGTATTTTGCCTCAAATCACCATCAATGAGTCAGTCACACCCATACACATCTTGACCTAGCTCTATAATTCTACTTTACGGTATTTTATAATAATTAATAAAAATTGCTTTGATCAGAAAGGATAATATTTAGGTTTTAGGTATAGCATTCGTGCATTTGTGGGTGGGGATTATTAAATATAGAACTATCAAACAATACTGAGTTTGGAGGTAAAAAAAGAATGTAGATAATTGATAAGGGGATATCATTTACCCAACTTACATGGACTATGTTTTACGTTGAATGTACATTACATTACTCCAAACTCCTTTAGACTGAGTAAAAGGTTATTGTCTAGAAGGCTATTGGTTTAGGTCGGTATGATTGTCTAAGTTAGTTGTCTAGCTATTTTTTGACTCAATCCAAGTCACTGTTTAGTGTATACTGCCTACCAAGGAAATTAAGTTAAATAACTTGATCTCATGAAAAAGAAAGAAGAGAAGAAATACATCACCTTCCTTAATTGTTTATTATGGCTGAAGACTATGAAAGAACATGTGGCATTTTTGGCCTTTTGCATTTGTTAATATGGGCCAAAATGACCATTAGTTGGAAGGTGATTTTATTTACACTTTTTTTTTCTTACAACACCCTCCACTATTTTATTCTTTTTTTTTTGGATAAAATTATTTTCTCTGAAAATTAATTTCCTGAACATATTTTTAGAAAGCTGCAATCTTTCGGAAATTAGTTTTAAAAAGTTTTTTCTTTGTTTTGAAAATTAGTTTCTAAAATCATTAAAAATTAAAAATATTTATATTTCTAATACTAGTTTCAGGGATGTATTAAGATTTGTCATTCAATCACAATCTATTATGTATGGTAAATTTATTAGCTTTTATAAAAACTATCTTAAAACTCATACAAAGACTTTTTAAAAACTTGATTAGACATATATTTTTGTAAGTTGTAACTAATTAGACATGTATATGTGTAACTGTGTAATACTGTATAAAAACTTTTATACCATCAATTAATCAAAAAAAATTATTTATATAAGTTTAAGATAATTATTATAAAAATAATAAATTTATTATACAGAATTTTTTATGATTGAATATTAGTAAATTATTTTACACAATGAATATAACATATTTTATCCTCTCTCTATTTCTTTTTCTTTTCAAACTAAAAAGCTAGACAACCGGTTAATGGTCCATGACAAAGTCAGTACCCAGCCAAGCCCAGGAATCATATTGGATCAAAGCAAAACCTCAATCCAATTCTTAATACCACAACAATTGCCATAGATAGAGCATAAGGAGCAGCAAAAGTGATTGCGGAGCTACTATTAACACTTCTAAAAAATACTTCACCACACCACCAAAACCCAAACTCCTGGCTCAACATCCTTAAAACTAGAATAATCAACCACCCCGACACCACAAACCCTAATCACCATCAACAAAACCTGTAACAAAATCCAAAAATGATAAGCAAGGGTGGGTTGAATGAAGCAACTCCGAGACTGATCAAATCTGGACGAGGGAAGGTGGTGCGACCTGGTGATGGAGGCTGGTGCAGCATCTTATTACTCGGACAGTGGGAAAAGTGGCACGATGGTGGAGGTGTTTGTGGTGAGAGAATGGAAATGGAAATTTGGGAAGTGAGAGTTGTTGAACAAATGATTCTTTTGGTAGGAGAAAAAGTAAAAGAAAAGAAAACACCGTTTACAAAAAAAATTCTTCTGTTTGGTTATAGAGAAAATGGAAGAAAAAGAAAATAAAAAATTGACTTATAAAAACAAAATTTTAAATTTTTCATTTCTTTCATTGTCATTTTAATTCAAATTTTAAATTTTTAAAGGTTAGAGTATAATAAAAAAATTGAGTATCACATAAATTCTCAATTTTGATTTAAAATGTTATGTGTAATTCACTCGTGTATTTATTCATGACGGTGTAAATCTTTTCAATATTTATCCCGTCGGTAGCCAACACCAAATGGCCACAAGATAGTCATCGCCAACATGAACCCTTGCGTTACCGCGGCAAACCCAGGTTGGGGACTGTGGTGGAGCTTTTGAGGGTCGCCGATTTGCTGAATTGGAGGCTCTGTGATGTGAGTCTTCTCTTCATTGTGTTGCATGGGAGTGCCGATGTTGTTACTGACCCTAATGAGTAGAGAGCTGTACCGTGAGGCCAGGAGTGAGGATAAGACGATTAGGGTTTATGAAGGGATGATGCATTTGTTGCTCTTCGGGGAAACCGATGAGAATGTTGAGATTGTTCGGAACGATATCTTGGAGTGGCTGCTCGCTAGGTGTAAACAAACCAGAGTTGAATAGTGTAACTATTTGGTTTGGTGATTGTGTGGAAAATGACAAAATGTGATGATGCGTTTTGAGAACTGTGTTTTTGGCAATGAGTTTGACTCTTTAACTTCCATTATTTCTTTTTTTTTTTATTTCTCTCTTTAAAAAAAAAATTAAAAAAAAACTACGGTAAAAGTTAGAACCTTTGGATTGAGACTTGAGAGCTCGAGATACTTGCACAGGTTCTTGTTATTTAAGTCAGTAAGTAATGGAACTAATCTTTTTGATTTGGGACTTAGTAATAAGCTCCAAGGTGTTTTGAATTTTTGGTTTCGTTTTTGTCTTCATCATGAAAATTCTTTATTGTAGTTTCTGTCACAAGTTTGCAATGTATCACTTAATTTGGAAGTATGACTCATGAAAAATGTGAAAACTCGGCTATTTCGAAAATCAAAATCATGGAGGATTTGGATATTTAATGTAAGAAGATGCATATTAAAGAATAAAGTACATTCATAATCATTAATTTTAATTTAAAAATAATGATAATGCATTATATCATTTAAATTATTTTAAAAATTAACAAACTTCATATATGCTAAGATTGGAAAATTATATAAAAAAATTATATTATATATAACTCTTTCTCGTAAAAACATAATGCAAAATTATAATAAAATTAAATATATAATAAAATATAAAATTAATTATAATTTTAATCATTAATTTTTTAATTAATAATACTTATTAAACTTTATCTCTAAAGTTAATTCCTCTCGGTTTAAACAAGTGTTCTAAGGTGCAATGAGAGTATTCGATATTGATTTTTATAAATTGAAATATGTTTCTTAATTGTTATGTCCGTCACTACAAATTTTGTAAAATAATTAATAGTAGAATAACGAAATTACACGTGATATTGTCTTTTTTAAACTGAAAGAAAATTGTATAAAATATTTTTCATATATTTTCGTTATCAGTCTATATAAATCAATACCACGTCACACTTCTATTATTTTCTCATTGATTATTGAACGACACTTGTGAATAGAGAACTTTTTTTATAATTAGAAATTATAATTACTAAACCTAAGGATTAGAAGTTAGAATAATACAGACAAAAATCCCTCTTAAATGTGGGATTAAAAATGTAATTTAGCATTTAAGTTATCCATCTTTCAACTTTCAAGTCGGTTCTTCGTCCTTAAGACTACTTTTTATTGTTGTTTCCTATTTTTCTTCGAGTAACAAGCGTTAGATTCCATTCTCTTTTTTGTTCCTCTTTCTTTCATGTTTCCAAGATTATTCAGGTGGTTGGGTCATTATTTGTCTGCATATGGCAACAAAAGTTACTCATAGACAATGTTTTCCCTTGCAAGCAGATCGCATGCGCTGGTAGTAGCATGCATCTCAGCTTAGAACAACTGCTAATTTTCTTTAACTAGAAATTCCTAATGTGACTTGAATTATCCAAAACTCCTGTAACCAGTAACAATAAATCAACATAATTATTCGACAAAATGCAGCTTTACAAAAACATTCACAATTGTTCAGTTCGAGATTGTTCGAAGTTCAAAGTACCATTTATACAAATAAGAATTCCCCGCATCATATGATTTCTTCTTCATAGATAGATATAGGATCCATATCTCAAGGTATACATGGAGCAAGGAGATGTATAAGGTTTCTAAATTAAATTCATATGCCAATAATTTTTTCTGAACAATAATTCTATTTGGTGAGCATTAACACTTTTTAACAACCAAACCTTGGATTGGAACAACCCGCTCCCGGGCACAACATGCACAACGGTAACAATGATATCGATTTTCACCTGCGGAGATATTGCACTTAAAAACTGAACACAAAATGGAGAAATTAAAAGGAGCAAAACAGTAAAGCAAAAATTTCTATTATTTACAGTGAAAAGAACAATCCATAAAAATCTTGTGTGTTGCTATATACGCTACTGCTCTCTACATCCTACAAAGATGTGAGATTAAACTAAAATTTCCATGTCAAAGAATGAACATCTCATTCTAAACATATAAACAGTTCATATAATCTTAATGTCAAAAGTCAATAGCAACCTTGTTACCACTTCCGATCCTTTGTTAGAAATGTTCTGTTTCTGTTTCTTCAGCAGTCACCGGAAAGAAACCCAAGATGACATCTGCCCCCAGGTCAAAAAATCACCAATCCAAAAAATGTAGATTATATCTGTAAATATGTACGTCTAATCACATCATAAACAAATATTTTAAATCATCCACAGTGAGGCGAGTCTGACGATCACCAGTTCCATCCTCCCCAAATGCAGATGCAACCATCGTTCTCTTCTTTTGCTGCAAGAACATGTAAGATTTTCTCACATAAGCAACCACACTACATTTTACATTTTATTTATAACGAAGTACTCTAAATGTGTTGCAATGAAATTTTCAGTAGAAAGAGTGTGCTAGCGAACTAGCATTTTAAGGCTGGTAAATCAAAACATTTTAACCAAAACAGTTCAGATAGCACGTCACGTAACTCAAAAGATATGCCCAGATAGAGCAGCTCCAACTAAGGATCGTTGTTACGCAAAAGACCCGCACACATTATTCAGCTCATACAATTCATTGCACAGAAATAATACATTTTAAGCCAAAATTTTAAGAAGTCTTCAGTGTGAACTGATAGTGATACAAGCATATTCATATAGAAGTGCAGATGTCATTGACTGTTCAGAAGCATTCTAATCTCATTATGTCACTTAGGTGCTAACTAGAAAAATATAACTCACATATCCTAGAACACAATGTAAAATGATTTAAAGCAACTTTATATGGCACAAAAAATTACCTGCAGAGCTAGAATACGATCTTCAACTGTATCTCTCACAGTTAACCGCAAAACAGTCACAGGACGAGTCTGGCCAATTCGATGTGCTCTATCTATTGCTTGGTCTTCAGTTGTAGGATTCCACCATAAATCTAACATAAGAACATGGCATGCTACCACCAAGTTGAGACCAAGACTGGCAGCTTTCAAAGACATAATTATAACTGTTACCTACAAGACATGTCAAACCTCATCATTCAATGTATCTGCCGCCAATTTTATGGCATGGGAACCAGAAATTCAATCATGATTTTAAGGGATCTGCAATTTTACTAACCTCGGGACAAATGTTAAAATCTTTAACAGCTTTATCTCTTGCAACAACTGACATTGTTCCATCAAGCCTTCTATAATTAATTGAAGAATTCTTGAGACACGCTTCAAGCAAATCTAGCATCCTCGTCCACTGAGAAAACACTATAGCTTTCTCCCCTACAACAGTAACTGAAGCATTAGAGCTTCTATTCTCATCAGACAAATTTTGACTCTCAGGAGAATCTTTTAAGGATTTCCCATTGTTAGCAATGGAGGGGTTCCCAAGGCAATTTTTATCTTCCCTGAAAGTGCTATGCTCAGAAGTACTTTTTGATGTATAGCACTGTGGCTTACACAATGACTTCAAAACCTCAAGTGCAGCCTTTATTTTTGAAGAATCATATGGCTTACTTTCAGACCAAGGCTCAGATTCTTCGACTTCAAGACCAGAGCAACTGGGTGAATTATCACAACCCTGGTCAGAAAGACAACTGTTCAGTGTGGCTTTTGAAAATACCATAGATGTGCTCAGTCGACCTTTGCAATTTGCAGCAGGGCACTGATTGTCATCACCAGTAAGATGTTCACAGATGCATTGGTTACAGAAAACATGGCCACAAACTGAGACAACTGCATCTTCAGGAGGATCCTGTCCAGAAAACAAGTGATGGTAAAGGTAAAGCAGAGGAGTCAGGGAGGACATACACTTTGCCAATAAATCTGGTTGATGAGGATGATACAGGCATACAACAATTATAAAAGTCCTTTACCCTCAAGTAAGCAAGGAGGACAAAAATAATTATCAATCATCTTTTCCCATTTTCTGCAAGGTAATAAGAATATAAGAGCAAACAAAACCTTTACCATCTCCATCCATTTTTACTCAACTCTTGAGTTAACTTCTTCAGTTACTCTAAAACCCATTCCAAGCACAACCACTCTATGACCCTAAGAACTAATATGTAATTACAACTAACCAGTTTCTGCTCAAGCAAACAAATAAGAAATACACACAGATGTACAGTCACACAAATCCAAATTTATAAATACTAAAGGATGGTAAATACATACATTACAAATGCTACAGAGGGCCAAGGAAACCTCTAAGCATTTCAGAAGAGAGATTTGTTTTTCCTGAGGAAGCTTTTTTGCCATCTCAACCGAAGATCTCCATAGAGAGTTTGAATTGTATCGCTTGACAAGCAGAGGGTGATCACAAGCTTGTCTAAGGCGCAGAAGCATCAGCAAAATGTTGACATAATTTTGCTTGACAGTTCCAGCATCAGCATATTCCTGACATGACATCACATCATGCACATGTCAATAGTGGACTTCAAATATGGCTTACCAAGAAAATATACTTCCATGAAGTCATGAACATTACTATTACCAAATGCTCCCACTTGATTTGAGTTGGAAAAATAGGCGCAAGTGCTCAACCACATTACAAACAAAAGATTATAGAAGTCACATAAGATTCCTTTCTAAAGACAGACCATACCTGAAACTGTGCACGTGAATCAGCCTCTAGTTTGGAATAGAAATCACGTTCCTCCATTGAAAAATCAACTTTTTTCAGCTCTATATACTTAGGCGGCAAGGAAATAATAGGTTCCCCATCAAGAAATGTACCTACAGAGAATGATCATCACATGGTTCCAGGGAAATTTCAAGTTAATACAACTGATGATTGCTTAGAGAAATGAGCCCACAAACAATGCAATAGCTAACAAGACAAGAAAACGAAACTATAAAATGAAAAATTCTATCATTCAATCCAATGCCTAAGATTTTTATCCATGTAATAAAGCATAGATTACAAAATTGAAGTGATAATCATATTGGAAAGTCAAATGAATTATACTCTATGACTAAGATGACAAAACAAGGAAATAACTAATAATTATAGCCAACTAATTTGGCAATGTGAAATTCATGCATTCAGATAAATCAAATCTAACCTTTCGTTCGGCGTAACATTATTGTCTTCAAGACAGCTTGTAACTTTCTATACCCATTTGCTGGATTTCTGCTAATTGGGTTCTTAATTCTAGTACAAAATGATGCATAGTCAGAATAAGGGTCATATCTTAGAAATCTGAAGTAACTGTAGAGATCATCAATTGCATTCTGGATAGGAGTCCCTGACAAACACCATCTTCGCTTAGCACGAAGACCCCAACAGGCCCTTGCAACTTGAGTTTTGTGATTCTTTATACTCTGGGCCTCATCCAGGACAACCCTAAACCATGAAACCTTTGCAAGTGGCCGAGCAACAGCTTCAAGATTTGTGCCATCCAATTTCTTCTTGCCACTTTTAGAATTAGAAGGACTTTTTCTTTTCCTACTTGGTGTAGCATGATCTTCAAAAAATTCCTTTTCCTCGTTATCTTTGTCAGCTGCAGGCTGCTTAGGGACCTCCATGCTGACAATGGAATAAGTTGTTAGGACAACATCATGCTTGGCCACCTCATAAGGATCTTTTGTCCGATTACTTCCATGGTATACTAGCACAGAGAGAGTTGCCTGACCATTTACCTTGCTACGCAACTCCTCAGCCCATTGACGCAGGACACTAGTGGGGCAAACAATAAGGGTCCCAGCATATGGCCTTCCCTTTGCTTGCTTCAACAAATTCATTGGATATCCACTTGGCTTATCCTCACACATATTAGATTCTTCCTTTACTATACCATTCTGAGGAAGCATGTCATCATCCACATCCAGAGTTTCCAATTCACTTTTTCGGGCAGTGGTGCACCCATTAAGTAATGTAGGTCTTTCCTTTAATATTAATGCAATAGTTGATACTGTTTTTCCAAGTCCCTACAAGAGAAAAGTTTTTAACTCACCAAGGCACAAGAAAATCACATCAACAATTAGTTATAATTAACACTGCAGGCAACTAACCTGATCGTCTGCAAGAATTCCTCCTGAGCAATTTAAACTTGATGTTTCCTTTTGAACCATCCATGATAAAGCAATTCTCTGACCAGGACAAGTACAATAGTCAAAATATTGGTTGTCCCAAATATACAGATAAAGCAAGTTATCAGAAAACCTCAGGAAAAACGGGATTGAATATACACAGATCAGGTCAGAAGTCAGAATTAGACACATGAAAAGTACACCAAAGTTCTTGTCCCGTATAATCCAACAAGGCATTTTTTCCAAACAATATACATGTATATATGATGATTTTCTTGTCTCAACAATCTTATCCCTGAGAAAAATTGAATTTCTTTTATTATAAGAAGAAATAATTATTGAAACAATCTGTCAAGGAATTGAATCAAAGTAAAGGACAGTGAACTTTAGGATAATGGCGCCTTAAGAATTTCACATCTTTAAAGACAAGGATTGTGTGCTCAAGTGTGAGTGTGTGACATAGCATAAGTATTGATATGACTGATTCATTCATTCATTGGATAAATATTAAAAGTTTTTTATTTATAAAAAAATGGAAAAGAAAAGTAACCTGATGTCTTAAAAGAGGAACTGCCAACAATCCCTCTGGTGGACTAACTTCGGACTTTGGCTGAGATATATCCTACAATGAACCACATAAGAGTTATGTGCAGTGGGAGAAGAATATTCCCATATCTTCCAACAGCTACCAAGGATAAAAACCATAAAATAAAAGCACCAACCTGCAATGCAACTCGTAATATATTTCGTTCATCACATGCCTTCACCCTTGTACTTCCAACATATCTACAAGATTGAGATATATTAAGGGAATTCCCAATGCCTGCAGGTCGACTCATCGGAGCAGGATGACTGATGTCTTCAATAATGCAAACATCAGGGTCTTCCTCAACATGGAAATTCTCAATTCTTCCTTTTGAAAGATGAGAATCAATAAAGTTATGTTGAATCCCTCCTTCTCTCTTAACACAACCAAACTGCTTCTCACTGGTAATTAGTGCTTGGGGATGGAGCCAAGAATTATCTGCAGCTTTTAAATTGAAATTGTCCAAGTTTCCTTGAAAACTAGCAGTTCTGCCAATGCTATCTTCAAATTGATTGGATATCCCAGATATAACTGCATAATTATTCTCATTCTGAAAACACTGGTAAGCCTGACACCCTTCAGAAGAAAAAATACCAGGTGTTTGTTTCACCTCTTGGCCTAAATTGAACTCAGCATCATCATGGTGAAAATTGTTCTGGTAATGGTCTCCATATGACATGTATGAAGCACAAGCTGAAAGAGACAGTGATGACATGTCATCAAAATTACCAGAATGAAATGATGGATAACCATTATCAGCTAACATAGGTTGACTATCCTGAAAAGGCATCCACCCAGTAGCACTTGAAGGCATGCCATTACTCATACAGGCAATATCAGCATTTAACTCCACATTTTCAGCCTTAATGTTATTCATCATTTCTTCATATGGCCACAATTGAGAATTAATAACATTAGGCACAAAACCAAGAGAAGAGTCAGCAACAAAGGGTCCATCATGTGTTCCCTGGCAACAGTTGGAAGATACATGGTAGTCAATGAAATCATTGGAAACATGGGAACCTTGGCCAACAGTAGAATCAGTTGAAGTTGTGACATGCAAAGATCTATCTGCATCCATAAATGATGCCTCAAAAGATGTACACGAGTCATTTTCCTGTTGCCCAGAAACTCCTGCAATGATGTCTTCAACATAACCTTCAATATTTACTTCATCATTGTCAACAATAGAACTGAGTGAAGCATCTGCAAGTAGAAAATAGAATCAGATAGTTGCCCAAGTTTCAGATATACAATGATCTAAAGTGAAATTTTGAGAGTATTCACAATGATAACCTAGTGAAGATTTCACATACGTTCAGATTCAACATCCTCTCCCACATGCTTGAATTGGCTCTCATTTTCACCAATCCACATACTCAGATTCAAATTATCACCACAAATTGATATATTGTTTGACTGTGCCTCAGGGAAACTTGTTTCTACACTATATGCAGGTATCTCATGTTTAGAAACTTGGGTCCTTTCTGTGGGAAAAAGCTCATCACTTTCACCTGGAGAAAATGAGTCACTGAAATTACCAGGAAAAGCATTTGGGGAAGAGCAAGCCTGAGATTGAGGTCCCTGGTTTTCACGTTCACAATCAAGCATAGAATTTGCTGCAGAATCAGATACACCAACTGAAGCTCTGACCCCTGAATCTGACACATCTGAGCAGAATGGAGAACAGCTCGGGACTGAATTTGCAAAGCCCAACTTAGAAAAATATGGTTCTTCTAACAATTGAGACCCTAATGAATATGCAAAGGAATCAATCAAAATCAAGAGATTAATCTCAGCAATTTCATATTACATCCATGATTCAGAATTAACTCAAGAACCAAGATGTCCATTTCTCATCATTGACAGACCAATTGCAGCCAACAAGTATAAGAAGTAATATTAAAGGAAAAACCACAGAAATTTACATACCATTTTGTATCTTAAAAGTGTCATGAATGCCAGATTCACTAGGTGAAACATTTTTTGATGAAGAATCCTCGGGACGATTCTGCTAGGACATAAAATAAAAAGGTATAAAGATAATATCAAGCATACAGAGTCAGGGCAATTGGAAAAACTAGTACCAAAGCATAAAATGATACTGAAAAGAGCTAAAATCACAGGATTGGATTTAAAATAAGACAATACTTTCAATTTTCATTTCAAATAAAAAATATTTTTGAAATACAAAACGGGGCAATTATTTTTATATGAATAACATAAAGTTATAGATGATACAGCTTCCCAAACTCTAAGCAGAACACCAAACTCCTATCTTTATTGGAACTGAAACACAACCCCACTCGTCAATATGAAAATAACAACAAATCCTTATCCCACTAGCTGAGGTTGGCTACAAGGATCACATGATGACGTCAGCAAAAATAAATTTGGCAGCAGGGCAAAACAGTTATAAAACCAATATCCTTCATTGTTTTAGTAAGCAATTCAAAAAAAATGAAAGGTGCAAAAAAAATTTACATTTTCTCTTCCTAACAGCCCAATATTAAAGAAATATACCCTGATATCCAAAATGTTGAACCTGACAGAATAACACATACATGACCCAGGTCCAAGACATTATAACACATTTTCACTTGCAACCATAATTACATGGATTAGTTATCATTTTTAAAATATAAAAAATGGTTTTAGACATGGAGGGTACTCAGGACCTTCACACTTTAAGTGGAACTAAGTGACACTAGATTGACACGTCACTAGCATTTCCCATGTCCAGTGACTATGAGTATAACATACAGAATCAATGAGCTTCAAAAACTAAATAAATAACTTGTGCCAACATTTTTTTCCAAAAAAAATCACTTCAAATCTGCCTAGTGGTAAGCACACTCCATTTCCTTGCATGAAAATTGTCCTTTATTTTCTTTCACAAAAATCATTTCAAGGTCGCACACACCGCATCCTTCATTGAGTTATACCAATCAGCAAAAGATAACCTTCGTGCTGACACGTTTGGATCCTATTCCTACCAACCAGTTCAATCCAAGTATATAATTTTGCACTGTTAATAACCTTGCCATGAATTTCTTACTTTAGATGAACTAGACAATAAATAATCAAATACAGTAGCAAATTAAACAATAGTTATCTAAGGAAAATAAATTCTTAGTGGTAAAAAAAAATCAAAAGAACTGGCCTTCGGACTCTGTGCAGATTACATCTTCAGCTCAAAAAAGTAAAACAAACAAATAAATTTGGAAAAAAGAAAAAAAGGAAAAAAAAAATTAACGTTGCCACTGCACAGAAGCTTCAATTCTTCTATCGCAAGATACTTCATTCGGCATATGTTCAATAACTGATTCGGTTTTCAGAGAAACCTTACACATTGACAGCATTCGGAATTTGAGTCTCTGTTTTTGGCAAAGAAGAAACCCTACCTCCTGAAAGTAACAATCATCATCTTCATCAAGAACCTTCTGGACGGTCTGAACATCTATATAAAACATGTCGTCGTCGTCGCCGGCATTACCAGAGAACAGTTCCGAAAGGTCCACGTCAGCATCCGCCATCACAACACCACCACCACCACCACCACCACCAAAAACAGAAACCCTAAACGCGGTTTCTTAAGCTGATACGCTTCCGCAGAAACAAAAACTCTTCCTCCGAATTCAGAACCACTTCATCGAATCGCATCGCAGAGAAATCAGAGTGTGTGTGTGTGTGTGTGTGGAACCGACGAAAATTGCGGAGTCAGCGATGGTTTCTGAGTTTCTACGTTTCTACGTTTCTTCGAAGGCTCGACTTTTCGTCCCAATTTAGAGTCAAAAAGGCCAGAAGCCAATCAAAAAGATTAAAAAAAATTGTAGAGAGAGAGAGAGAGAGAGAGAGTGGTTGAACGTGAAGAACGCGGTGTGCGCAGTTTAAATACGATTTGGGTTCGTTACGGAAGGGTGCGCAGGATAAGAAGTCGTGATCCGCGCCTTATCATTGGTCTGTTCCCCACCTTGTTTTTCTAATTCGCTTACGATGTTTTTCACACTGCTAGTTCACTATTGTTGACCAGGAATAAACAGCCAGATTCCTTCACGCGATCCATGCGCGCGTGCGTTCTTCTCTTCAAATTTAATAAAGGGTAAACGGTGACTTTCATCCCAATGCTCAGATTGGCGGAGATTATGAAAATTATTTAAAGAAAAAAAATAAAAAAACCAAACCATCGAAAGATTTGGAAAGAAAATAGTATTAATTAAGGAACTAACTATTAAGACTAAAATAGAAAATTTTAATACTAAAAAAAGTTATTCCTTAATCAGTGCTCTTATAGTCTTATTAGCTAGATTCATATTTAAATTAAAGTGTAGTATAAGAAATATCAAATTTATTAAAATCCATATTATTTTTCATCTATTTTCCTCTCTATTTTCCCTACCAAACATATGGTAAAAATATAATATAACAACAATTTAATCCTTTTAAAAATAAATTGATATATAAATTTCATAATTTAATATTAAATTAGTCTTTAAAATTATAATTTATTGTTAAATTAATTTTTAAACATTAAATTTTAATGACAACAAAATAGTCAAACTTAAACTTAAATGTAATTGTCACACTTTTTATACATTTAAAAATTAAATCAAATTATATTCTTTTAATAACTAAAAAATTGTTATTGTTCTACATTTTTCATGTTACCATTTACCCTTGAAATAAAACTATTTGTTATCTATTTTTTAAGATGTTTACTTATAAAATATTTTAGTTAGTTTCTAGTGTTTTTTATTAACTAAAAAAATTTGTTTGATTGTTCAATAAATAAATTATTTTAGTAACTTTTATGTTTGTTGAAAAGTTATTAGAAATAGCATTTTTTTAAATGTTAATTTATAATTTTTAGCTTCTCATTTTTATATTTATTTTATTTTTATCCTTAATATATTTATCTAATTTCTTAG
>PYAF01004503.1:1891198-1902860 GCA_007407185.1 Glycine tomentella
GAAAAACTAATTTATTTAATTATAAGTGTTGATTAAAATTAGTTGTTGAAGTAGATAAAAAATATAAAATAATAGAAAATAAAAAATAATGATTTATTAAAAAAAGATAATAAGAAAATTAAATAAATATAGAGGATAAAAATAATATATATATATATATAAAAAGAACTAGTAACTAGTATTTCAAAAAAATACTAAAAACTATTAAAAAAACTTATTTACTAACAACTAAACAAATTTTTTAACTAATAAAAAAGTAAAAATTAATTAAAATTTCTTTCTGAACATAAAGTTAATTTTTATTTTTTAGTTATCAATTTCTAACCTTTAGTTATTAATTTTTAATCAATTGTTCAGCTAATTTTATGAAAGTTAGCATATGTTGTATTGAAGCATGCATTTACTTGTTTATTTATGGGACGTTAATATTGAGATGACGCAAGCTTGGTGAAATGGTGAAACGATGGGGGTTAAGGAAATGGGTGAGTTGGAAATTGATCACGGGTGTTTTACGTGCAGAAGTTAGCTACCAGTCAAAAGGAAAAGTAGTGTTTGGCTTCGTTAGTTGCTTAATTTGAACAAGTGGGTGGTGCTGGTGTGGACCCTACCACCGTTTATAAATTTTATATTCGGATAAATGTCGTACTTTCCTTTGACTTTTTTTGCCCTTGCGTGGCTACTTCGTCGGATTAGCACCTTTTTCTTTTCTGTAATTTCGCCTTCTGTGTATATCCAAAAGACGTCACAAAGCAAAACATAGCTTCATAAAATATGGCTTCAACGTTACGTCCTTTTTTGAAAGATACATAGTGAGAATAGTTCAATTATCTTGAATTGTTCACGTAAACGGCTAAAGATAAAAACCTTACGATTATATCTATTGAAGAATATTCTTCTTTTTTTCTGATTTGGAGTTTTTTTTCCTGCTACCCTCCGTTTGACAGAGAGAATAAAACAAGAGAGGATAAAAATAAATAGATAAATAAATAAAACTAAAATAAAGGGTCTGTATAATTTACCTCTTTTTTTTTTTTTTCCTATCTATCCTAACTCCTTGCTATCAACTAAAAAGAGTGTGTGCGCGCTCGCACACACACAATATATATATATATATATATATATATATGATTTTTGTAAAAACTCCTGAAGCTTTGAATAGCTAATATATGATTTTAAATTTAAATTTCATTAACTTATTTTACACTAAAAGGATTTTGTATTTTATTGAACAAAAGCTACCATCAACAATATTCAACAACGAATATTCAAGAAAGAAAAATCAACTACCGTAACCAATCATGTAATCAATGATGAAAATTACCAATAATATTTTCAGTTGATAAAATAGTATATGTATTGATAGTGAATTTTCACACCACCTTTTAATTATAAACTAGTATGTATAATAAAATTATTAACTTTTATAATAATTATTTTTAAAAATATATCTACTGTAATTTTAATTGATTGATAAGTGAAAATTTTACTATTACAATTCATGTAAATTAAACTTTTTTCCGTTAGTCAATTACTTAGTTGGGCTTCTTTTATTTTTTTTCTTTCTTTTGTACAACATTTTGCAATGGGTTTGTTGCTTTTTATGCATAGCTATGTTTCTCTTCGATCTATCTTCCGATAATTGTATAATTTGTAACTAGTGCGTTTTTTATTATTCTAGACCGGAAGTTTTGATTTGAAACTGTTATATTGATTTCTTGTATTTGTTTCTGAATTGAACAACCTTGAAAGATTATTCTTGTCCCATCTCATGTTCCGCCACAACTTCTTCTTCTATTTTAAGCCTTACAAATTGTGGTGGCCTGGAATTCAAAAATTGACAAAACATTTCAAGACAAAAAGCAGTTTGTGTCAACATCCAATTTTGTCTCATGTTCTATTTATCTTCATTTTTTTTTCCTAATAACAAATTATTATTATTATTTCTAGATTTGAGCCATTTCAGAACTTAAGTCCAATACAAAGGCACAAAAAATAAAGCAAAAGCATAAAGAAGCAATACCAAAAAAGAAAATGTTATGGACCAATAGCCCAAATATCAATTGTCTGGAAATTTTTACAGCCCAAACCTTAATCGATTTCATCTCCATGCGTTATGCATAGGCGATGCTCATAAATCACAAGCCAAATCTTCGTGGATTTTCTCTGTCAGCCTTGCATATATCATGATTCTCACGGCGGAACCAAAAAATAAATTAAGAGGGACACTCAAACCTTTCAGAAAATATATTTATGTATGCATATTTAGTGGTGGAGATTCAGAGACAACATCCCAAAAAAAATTTTGTAAAAAAAAATTAAATCAACTTTTTATGTACAAGGTTATGAATTTACTTAAAATTTTATTATATATATATATAACTAAAATTTATTTGATTAAGAAAATTCATCCATAATTCTATACTGAAAAATCCAAAATAACAATAGAATTTGATAATATAAGTAAAGTGTATTAATAATAAAAAAAAGACTGTAAATAGCAACTACCTAAATTAAAACTCATTTCGAAAATATAATATGAAACTTCAGAAAGAAAAAAGTGGGTACAAAAAGTAAATTAGGCCTATATAAGATAAACCTAGCTTCTTTTCTCCTCCTCTTCGCAATGCTGGTATGCATTTTCTTTCTAGTTTCCATTGTTGTTCTTATGAGTTGTTTTCTCTTTCTCTTCACACTGCGTTTTCTCCTATAGTATCAAGAGGTGTTGCCATCAACGAAAATTTAAGGGGGGCACTGTCCAGTTCCACCATCATTCCACCAACCGCCATCACAGTCTCTGGCCCATATTTAAGGGGGGGCACTGCCCTCCCTAATCTTCAACGTAGATCCACCCCTGATGACTCCTCTTAGGTCTGGTTTAAAAAACTTATTTAAAAGTTATCAATTAACATCAACAACACTTGTAATCCAGGCTAATTGAGATTGGGTAGATGAACTCAATAATAAATACAAAAAAATTGAAAAAAAAAAATAAGGGAAATAAGGAAGGGGTCTAACTTTTCATTAAACTTATAGTTTTTCTTCATTTCATCCTAAGACA
Organism: Glycine tomentella; assembly: GCA_007407185.1. Lineage (NCBI taxonomy): Eukaryota > Viridiplantae > Streptophyta > Magnoliopsida > Fabales > Fabaceae > Glycine > Glycine tomentella. The sequence goes on from PYAF01004503.1 coordinate 1,894,257, forward strand.
CATTGTCCATCAATTTATATCTCACTCCATTAAGTCTTGTTTAACTATCGTTTTCCAATTAAGTTTTTTCTAACTCTAACTCTTTTTATGTCGAGCTCCTGATAATAAACTTTTGTTCTTACAAGAGCATTCAAGGACTCTTTCATTACGTGTCCAAATCACCTCAATTTATGCTCTCTCATCTTTTCACTCAACGATATTACTGTTACTTTTCGTCAAATATCTTCATTTTTTATCTTATTCATCTTCATATAACCACACACTACCTTAAAATCTTTATTTCTGCTACCCTTATTTTATGCTCATATTGTTTATGTGTTAGCCAACATTCAGCTTCATATAACATTGCAAGTTTTATCGTTGTTATATAGAATTTTCCTTTTAGCTTAAGGGGAATTTTGTAATCACACAACAATCCAGATGCATTCCGTTATTTCATCTACCCTGTTTTAAAATAAAAAATAAAAATGATTAAAATTTTCTTGGTAAAATTACCTTATGTATTCACTAATTTTCATGTTAAAATTACTTTTGTATTCATTAATTTGTAGAAATTCTCTCAAGTTAGTTTCTCATAAAGTTGATTTTTAAATTATGCATAAATTAATATTAACTTATAGAGAAAATTATTTTTTTTCTTCTTATTTTCTTCTCCCCATGTACTCCTAAAAAAATTTATCCAAACATACCTTTTATCTTATTACTTTTCCCATTTGCCATTGACACAAAAAATAGAAGCCAAAAGCCATTAGTGAAAGTGACACTACATTTTTCTCCCATATATACATCCAAATGGGTTCCCAACCTTGGCCACCATGACCAACACCACATGGGGTATGCGGTTGGTTCCTTCACTTCTCAAGTTTTTCCTGCACTTTTTTTGAAATGTTTTTTATTTTTTTATCTTCTGGATTGATGATTCCGAAAACTAAATAGGAAGTGCATTCCAAAATGTAATTTTACATTTTGGATTGGCCATTCCGAAAGGAAAAACGGAGTGCAGGAAGTAACTGGAACGTGCAGAAAGAAAAAGATCATGGAGTTTCGTGGGATCAATCCATGGCCCAATTGATGGCCAAGTCTTGAAAATGAAAGGGTTATCTACGGGTCTCCCTTCGAGACTCAATTTGCATAATTAGTGGCCAAGTTTGTCACTGTGAGGTTTCTTGATTATGAATGAATCACCTGATTTGGTTGATGTAGGCATCCAAGTTGTATCAACAGAACATGGCTCACTTGCAACTTAAGAACCAATCAATAGTTATAGGTTTTGCAAAAGAAACAAAAAAAAAATCTAGAAACACACCTCTTACACTTTCTTTTATTGATTATAATTGAATGAAAATAATAATATTTTATGAGTCTCACATCATATAATGATTTTTCCCCCTAATTTTATAATTTTTAATAAATTTTAATAATATATATGAAAAAACATGTTTGAAAATGTCTTCCTAATACTCCTCAGAAAAAAATGAAAAAAATAAGAAAAAACTTAAAGTTAGAGAATGAGTAGTTTTGTAGCTTGTGGTAATGCTGTACAGTTAAAACTAGAGTTTAACTGCTTTTAAAAGTAAAATAAAAAATTAGACTTCAACTTAGCTAATTTTTAATACAACTTTTTAATTATGTAAATTTTCTTATCAATTTATATTATGTAAATTATTAATGTGTAACTCTAATTCTAACTATTACATAAATTAGAAAATATAATTTGGAGAGTGAAATTCTCACTCTTTTCACTCGTTCAATTTTATTTGAATTTACATTTTATTTTATATGTTACCTTCGTAATTAATATGATTTATATATTAAAATACTTATTTATATAAAATAAACACTTATATCATGCAATACATAAACTATAATACCAGCTAGTCAGAAAATGATACTAAAACCACCAAAAATATTACACATAAGTTTATTCATTATCAAAATAAAAGACTACTCAGCTCATATTGCAGCAATATGCTTCTTATCTCGATCAGGATATACATATTGCTTGAATGCATGCATGGAAGGGGCATGTTGAGACATATGGTGACAAGCTTTGGAATGAAGTTGATGGATCACATAACCAAGCCCTTTTCCACAATAGAGACCAACTGTGGTCACTGGCCTCCCAACCAACGACTCTACCTAACTATGGCACCAATTGGGACTCAATTATTTCCCCTGGCAGGTTTCAGGGTTTGTGATGATCAAGGGGTAGGAAAGAAACAATATAATGTCCCTTGTCCACATTTTTTACACATCAGCAACAAGATTTGCGTGGAAGAGCTTTGAGCCAATGAAAGTAATTTGAGGTTGAGAATGAACTTAGTTTATTTGTAGCCTTTGCTACTACCCAAATAAACATGTGAAATTGTTTCAGCTTAATCATATAAAATATTCGAATATTTTATTGTTTATAATAGTCATATATAATTCAAACAAGATTATCTTCAGTAAAAAATACTTATTGTCTAGACAAAAAAGAATTGTAACCTTTGATGTGTTGTGCAACTTTTGTCATGCATGCATGTGCTTTAAAAATGAAAAGTAGAAAGGCAGAAAATAAAAAAGACAAGGAGAAGGAACTAAGCGGAAACGCGTGGAGTCATCTTTATGCCTAACTCGTAGACAACAAGTTATAATCAATGCGTGACTTTTGGCTAATTTTATTATGCATTTTGCAAGGCAAGCTGTCTTTGGTTGGATTTATGCATGATTATGGCCACGTGACTTTTGCCTGGTTTGTCACCTCTTAAGAAAAAAATCTTGTGTAAAGTTTTTGGACTTATTGGAATGTTATGTTTTAGAATTTTGATATTAATGAATAACTGAATATAGGGTTTTAAGATGCTTAGGATCATTTCAGATTTTTAAATTGCGTTCAGCAACATCGTTTCAATCCTAATGGGTATGAATATCATTAGCATTGGCTACTCATTTAGCCATCATTTTAAGGACAGGTTAGAAAGAACCGCAGGAAGAATCCCTGATTGAGACTCCTAAGTTTATCCCATATTAGAAATTAATTAGAAATGAACTAATGTTTCAACTTCCAGATCATTGGTTATCAATCGCTAGGCCATGTTTCTAGGCACATTATAATCTTCCCCAAAGCACTTTTCAAAACTCCATGTGCATCAGTGTTGGCAATGCATTCTGGATTTCAGACATATTGAAAGGAGAATTTGGTCCCATTTGAAAAGACTTATGAACAGCTTATTTAAATTTATCTTTTACTATAAATGTTTGTGAGAGTGTTTAATTAGAAGAACTTATAAAAATGTCTTATCAGTAGTTTATAAGATCTTTTGAGCTTATTTTAATAACTTGATCAATATAACTTATTGATAACAACTTATGCAGGATTTTTAAAAATGTCCTGGTTCGAATACTTACACTCCTAATATTGAGCCTTTTTTACTTTTATTGTTTCCGTTCCACTTATATTGAATGTATCAGTTTTCATTTATCATGATTATAGTCTTTATTATCATCAAAGTATTAGATTATTTATGTAGTATTTGGTAAATTTTGAACATAAGAGCAATAATTTATCGCTAATTCCTCACAAACTATATCCCTCGCCACTCTCTTGCTATCCCCCTACAAACTATCCCTCCTCCCTAATTCCTTTTGTCAAACTGAATCAATGCCAATATATGTTATCAAACTGAATCTAAAAAGAATAAAAATAATAACATTAACTGTCAAGAAGGAATGGTATATCTTTAAGTCAAATATTAGTTAATATGAATGAATACGTTAGAAATTTATAATGAACATGTACTTAAACATTTAAACTGCAGATACAATGGAGTGGAGAAATAGATCCAGTAAAACAAAATTATTATCTTTGTTAGTTTAGCTAGTCACTCAGTTGCAATTTTATCTATGTTCTTTACATTTTTTTTCGTATATTTTTCTCGTTCTGAGTTTGTATAATTACACATGCAGCTAGTATTAGAATTATTAATGCAATTTGCTTTGTTCGTGATATCATGACAAGAAATAGACTTGGAGATGTTTTTCCAACTTTTGGTTGGGCCCAAAGCTAAATGCTGCTATTTTAGGTGATTTCACGAGATGGCACTCGCTTCTACGATGTCTAAAATCATTAATCACAAATATTAGCTCTTTCTAGAGAATCGTACTTTGCTATTTATCTTAGACATTTGTTTTCTACTTTTCTTTATTAAACGTTAGTATATTTTTGGCACATTATCAATCGTTAGTATTATGACCATTTAAACACTGTTCAAGGTATGGTAAATAAATATTTCAGTAAAAAATAGGTATGGTAAATATTATGAACTAAATTACTTTTTCTTTCGTTTAGTGTTTGTGACACTGTCCAACTAACTGTGCCATAAGTGGAAAGATTCTAATTGCCTGGTCTTGAAGCTCTCGGCCAAGTGAGCAAACACCACAACCAAGGGCATGTCTTTGACGACAAGCCCATAATATGGCCCATTTGTCATGTGGGGCCAAGTTATGCATTATGGGCTCCACCCACTGCTTGTTGTAGGCATAAGCACGAACCTTAGAAGCCCACACATGGAGGCCCTCTATGTTTTAAAGTGTAAACCCCAAAAAGGTGCAAAAGCCCAACCTCATTGAAAGGCTTTCCTTCAGCTTTCCCCGTCTATCATAAGTAGTTAGGACTCGCTCTTTATGTAGTTTAATGGGAGAAAAAAAAGAAAAAATAAATATAATGAAGATATAATTTTTTTGCTATTTTTTGAGTGGATTGAAAAGAATATTATAAAAAGCTTAAATTGTAAATTTAGTTATCCAATAATTCTTAATTTGTGATTTTAGTCCCCTATTTTTTCTTATGACTTTTGCTCTCCTATTTTAAAAATTTCGTAATTTTGGTTCAAAATTCAATTTTGAATAATTTTGTTTTGTATATTTAATTAATTAAAAACAATTTATGGTTCTTAAGTGAATATGTTGTGTTTAGAGTTCAATTGGATTAAAATAAAAGAAAGAAAAATGTATACAAAATTGAGAATTGGATCAAAATCATGAATTTTTAAAATAAGGGGACCAAAACCGTAGAAGAAAAAAAGAAAAAGCAAAATCACGAATTAAGAGTTATAGAAGAACTAAATTACAATTTAGTTAAAAAATGAAATATTTTTTAAACTCGCATAAAAACACTCCTAGAAGAGAAAGTAATAAAGGGAAAAAAAGTCAGTAAGAAATTAGTTTTCTTCTCATTACAAAGAGTATCTTTGATTGTTCATCAAGTTTTTTTAATGATATAAAGACACTCAAATGATTTGTTTTCGTCCAATCAAGATTTTTTCATATGCAAGAGTCAACATTCAAACTCCTGAATCATGGTCACTTGAGTAAGATATACAAAAACTTGTCATTGTTAGATATTGGATGATACATCACTGGACGACCTCAACATCTCTTACGATTTTGATGAAAACAACGATATAAATTTATGTTAACTGCTTTGTTGCGTGTAAAGCTAACAAGATTGATGATTGGAAGCAACATCAAGAGAGACCTATCCACAAATGGATAACTCACCTACTAGAAGCATGAAACAGTCGTCCAATGCATCCAAACAAGGAGTGGAACAAACATTTATTTGAATTTTATATTCATTCCACCTTGTATGATGTTGTTTTTAAAAGGAACATATATGTGAAATCATTCTTCATTTCCTTTTATTTGATTAGCAATCATATTGAGTTATGAATGACAGAAATAGAAAGTTCTGATCGTATCAGAAAGGAACGCGCAACATCCGCTTAATTCAAGAAACAAAGATCAATCGGCACAATGGTCATAACATTCATTCCCAAGATCTTCTCCGAAATTGAAAGCATCTCTCGACCTATAAATACAACATCAAGGATTGAAGAACATTGACAAACATACATGGAAAGAAAAAAGCTGAGATTTAAGAAACAAGAGAAAAAGAAGAACAGAAGTTGAGAAACACACTGAGCCTAAGAGAGTTTATCTTTAGTGTATAAAAAGTATCAATAAGAGCATTATTGTAAATCCACTCTTTGAGTGTTGTAAATGAATCTTGATTCTACCACAAACTTTTGTTTGTGAAAGTTAGGAGTGGTTTAATGATAAAATAATACTTGGTTGTTCTTAAATTCAAGAGGAGTCTAAAGGATGTGTCAGGAGTTGCATTGAGAATACTTGTAAGTCAAAAGTGACAGAAAATAATACTTGTTGTATAAAGGTTGATTAGTAGAACCTTTTAGTGGTTGGTAAAGAAGAACTAAATGTAACTTAAGATGAGTGAATTAGTATAAAACAAAATATTTTTATTATTTTTCATTAGGTTATTAACAATAATTCACTATTCACCGTGTTACACCTTGCACACAAAGTTTTCCATTAAAAGACAAACTTTCAACTCACTGGACAAAAACACATCTGTCATTAGACAAGGGTTACAAACTGTTATTTAACCTCTTTCTTTTTGAAAAATTTTATATTTTAACTAACACTATTCAACTCTCATTTTAGTATGATTTGTGCACGCTCCAAGTCTTATTTACTCAAAAATTTGCAACACACTTTCATTATAACTTTCAATATATACCTTTAGTATGTAATTTTTAATAAAATTTGTTTATTTATTAATTTCTCATGCTATTAAGATACCCGTTAATAAGATTTTATTTAATACGAAAATTTATATAGTTTTGTGTTTTTAATAAATTTTAATAAAATATTTAAATGAATTGTTTAGAAATATATTATTAATATTCATAATAATTCTTCTAAAGTGAGGAAGACAAAGTGCATGTGCTCGGTTTTTTCAAACATTTGCATTTTCTACGTGAAGCATACCAGGGGGCACAAAGACATGATGCATTATGAGGGGATTCATATTGTTCTCATTGGTCCCTTGCACGTTGAACAGTGTTGTTTGTTATGATCATACGTGGGATTTTATGACTTTATCAATTCGTATTATTTTCCTGGAAATTTCGTAAAGTTAAACATAAATAAATAGTATTTTTCTATTAATAGAACTTTTGTAAACTCATAATGAATTTCTATTCACTCAAATGTATATAATAATACAAGAATACAGAAGAGAGAAGAACTCTTTAAAAAACCAAAAAGGTAAGGAACACATGAAAGTAAATAGGATGAGGACAATTTGTAGGTTCCAATCGTGCAGGTGTGACCTACTTCATTGGCAAGATACCAATCAAAATAGTTTCAATTTTCTCCCCTCATCTTCCATTATGGCATCATATACATGTGTTCTCTCTCACTCTTTGGAGCGTGTATAAAAGACCTATTGTAGACTTCATATATTTGTAGGTTTTATAATTTGAAATATAAGCTAACTGATGGCAACCTTCGAAAATTTCTTAAAAGTTCTGTCGTGCTTGTTTTGTCTGCTCCATTGAAGATAGAACTTATATTAGTCAATCTTAAAGACCAGGGTCTACAGTCAATCTCAAGGAGTAGAAGTTATAATAAGTTCCCAAAATAAATTTAAGTGTAAACAAAAATTTATGTGTAAATTTTCTTAGTCAAGAATGTTGGAATTAAATTAATTTCTTAGATGAAAATCATCATCTATCAATCTTGACTCATCACATTAATCATTAAAAAATTGAAGACAAAAATGTACTTAAATTCATGATGATCAATCATTTTTTAGAATTGTGCCGTTTGATCTTCTAGATTAACATGTAATCTATTGAGAGAATCCTTAATCTTTTCTCTCTGCATCTCTCTGATATGGGATGTCAGGAAAAATAAGAATATTAATGGTATGTGTGATCTAAGGGACCCTAATCTATTTAATAGACAATCCTAGGATTATCTTTTGAATATTTCTATTTTAGCCCATCATATAGATAAACTACCTCCAGTCTTTGCACATTAAAGTCCAAATTACCTAAAACTTATTATATCACTGTTAATTGGGCTTAACCTTAAGTGGCATTGTGGCAATCCACAATGCATAATTATTTACATATAAGATCAACGTTGGATTAAGATCCAACAAAGGTTGGACGAGAACAAACAACTTGTTGGACGTTGAGCTTTTCAATAAAGTTTTGGACGCATTAGTTAATAAGTACATTGAATGCTATATTTAATTGTGAAATAAGTCTAGTTTCGTCACATTGACACATGTTCAATTAAAACAATTTTTACCTTTGAGGTGAAGAATACAATACCTATTCTATTATATTAGCACATAATATTCTATAACACTTAATAAATTTTACTAGTCCATTAAAGTTTTTTATTATCATTAAAAAGTGTGCTTTTAGTGGAATAGTTATTTGTGTAATAAATTCGTAAAATAATGGGTAAATAGTCAAATTATTTATGAAAATGTAATGTGGTGGTAAATTAGTTCGAAAAAGATAAAAAAAAATATAAATTTACTCTTTGAATATCCAAAAGTGCAACAAAATATTCTTATTGTTAAGTTTGTAATACTATTTTATCATTAAGTTATAATATTTAATGATCAATTTAACAATAAGTTATATTTGTTTAGGACCAATTTGATATTAAGTTGTAAAATTTGGAGACCAACTTATCATTGAATTATATGTAAGACTAATTTATTTCACATCCATATACTAA
>PYAF01004503.1:1906742-1948420 GCA_007407185.1 Glycine tomentella
TAATTAGGAAATGTAGTTTTATTTTAATACGTAAAGGTAATATTTAAAAAAATTGAAGCAATTGTTTGAAAGTATATAAAGATAAGAATTGAGAGAGAGAAAAGGACCTTTTAATATTAATTTTTTTAAGAATAATTAAAAATGTAGATACCCGATATGATTCCTAAAATATTACTTGGCCTATTTAGCTCTTAAAAATAATGTCATCAAGTATTATATTTTTTTTCAATTATGTACTATAATAAATCTTATACTATATTTTAAAACATTTCGAATTAAATTTAAAATAAAGTAAAAATAAAATACTTATAAGTAGACATCATGATTATTGTATGTTGATTAGTTTAATAGTTAAAATAAATAGTGTAATACAAAAATATTTAAGAACTAAAATGAACCCATCATCTATCAATGTCTTGAAGTATATCGTTGACATAATAAAATAAATACTGTAAATAATATAATGGTTAAATAAAAAATGTAATATAAAAATAATAAGTAGAAGAAAAGAATTAAATTATTATATATTATTATTAATATCTCATGTAATAAAAACGATACAAAAAAGGAATCCCTGTTTTATATGCAGCAGGGTAAAAATAATAAAAACCCCTACTTTGTGAGTTGTGAGTGGAAAAAGAGAAAAAAATATAATACAATTATACCTTACATAAAAAAAGAGTAAAAAAAATTAATAAATATTTTAAGGACAACAAGAGTTAAATATAAAAATCTAAAAGTTAAAAATTAGTGTTTTCATATATGCTACATGAAGTAGTCTTAAAAAACATTACAAATTACTAAAATATATATATATATATATATATATTCACTTATTAAGATGTAAAAATAAAGTAAGAATACTAGATTTAGAACTTGCAAAGATCTAAAAAAGTGAGAATACTTTGTATAAACTTGCAGAGGTAATAATATTGGATTTAGGAATTAATTAGGTATCTGTGATTAATTTTTTATAATAGCAATAAGATGAACGAAACCGATTTTTTTTAAAAAAATACATGATCAAAACCTCAATTAAAAAAATAGTTTAGGTACCTAGTTAAAAATTGTCAAAAGATTACTACTAATACTTTATCTCTAATACTTTATTTATTATTAACTAAAATTTATTAGAAATCACCAACTTTATGGGTCTAATTTCTTATTTAATGATCTTTCTCTTGATTTTACAATAAGATTTATCAAAATTGATGAATTTTAACAAATTTAAGTAAACCGTTTAAAAAGTGTTAAACGAAAAAATGTCAAATAAAATGTGGCTTATTCACACACACACAAAAAGAATGTTGCTAACATTTCTCAAAATTGTCAAATAATTCAAAAACTTATCAAGTAATTTAACCTAATTTTTAATGTGTAATTTTTTTTTGTCTTGTATATGATACACAAATTAAAATACTATTTAGAACTAAATTTAAACCTCTTTTTGTGTGATAAATTTTGTTCCGATATGTCATAGAGTTTTATATTATATAGGAGTCGAAGTCAATAATAGCCTATAAATACCCTTGTTCCTTAATTTAAACCCATCGTGACACATTTCAAGAACAAAACTATGAGACTTAAACCAACGTCAAGCAGACAATACCTCGAATACAATGACCTTAATGATGTAGCATACTTGAGGTTGAAATATTGGCATTAAAAAAGGGCTAAGTCACATATGAGGGTTGACAAGCCTTCTAACCCCTTAGTCTCGATTGAGGGACTATTGTTTGGTACACCAAAATAGTCTCACATTGCTTAGCAATTGAGGCTAAGGGTAGTTTATAAACGTCTTTCTCTCTTAACCCACTGAGACACTTTTTAAAGACCAAATCGTGAGATTCAGACCAATGCTAAAACAAATAATACCTTAAATGCAGTGACCCTAACAATGTAGCAGACATGAGGATGAAACATTCTAGTAAGCACCAAAGCAAACAAAACCAAATAGGGCGGACGTAATTGTTGTTTGTTTTAAGAGATATGGAAGAGAAATAGAGTAGGAATATTTATAAACTGTTTTTTGTTTTTCTTCTACTCTATACGGTTTCAAAACGTCCCCATCGTGCACATCAATCTATCTCCCCACGTGCTCTAGTAGTATGTTGTGAACTCTAACAATGAGGGTGGTAGCGTGCGTGGCGTCGAGGGTGCCATTTGTCCATAAAGAAGAAGAAGAATGTGTGTATGTGCACAAATAATAATATTATGTGTGTGTTTTCTTTGTCACGATTCATTTCCCTTATTTTCTTCACATGTTTGAGGAGAAATAGTGCACGACAAAATTACAATTATCTAAAAATTCACTTCATTTTCAACTCTACCAAAAAAGTGTAAAACAAATTCTCTCTTCTTCCATTTCTTTTTGACCTATTTCACCAATACCAAACAAATGCTATTTTTTTATTAATAAAAATTAAAATTAAACTTATGTATGACAATTCAACCATGAATTCATTAAAATTAAGTTTAAACATAGATAAGTTTGTGAGACGAAACACATCATTAATGATTAAATATCCGGATAAAAAAAATCAGTTATATTATAACTGTGAAAGAGGTGTTCCTGTTTTTATCGTTTCTCTAAAAAATATATAGAAAAGGAGAGGTCCTATACTCCTATCCAAATTCCAAAGTTCGCTTCCTCTCCTCTCTTCTTCCCCCTCCTCTCTCTCTCTTTCTCTCTCCATTTGCTCAACACAGTAACACTCTTAAGTTTTAACAAGCTTCACTCTCTCTCACAAGCCACAAAAAAATGGCAACAACACAAGCATAGCAGAACAAGACAAAGCTACACCTGCAACAACAATGGTGGTCGAAGACCACACCATCACCAATGCGTGGCCACCAATCGGTGCCCCTCTGAACGTCCACAGAGACGAGCATTGGACCAACTTTGACAGCTCCGTCAACGCCGTCTCCTTCGGCTTCGTCGCCACCGCCATTCTCATCTCCATGTTCCTCGTCATGGCCATCTTCGAGCGCTTCCTCCGCCCCACCTCACCGCTGCTCTCCTCCCCCTCCGCCGCTGCCCGCCGCCACCGCAGCCCCTCCGACGTCGAGGCCCAGATCACCTTTTCCGGCAAACTTGCTCACGCTTCCCCAAAAGTAAGTAAATATCATATAAAAAAGTGAAAATTTCCCTCGTTCCAAGGTTAAAGCCTCCACCTTATTGTGCTAAAAGTTGTTTTTTCCTTGTTGGAGCGTGTTTGGGGAGTTTTCTCATTTTCTTATTTTATTTTATTTTAATTGCTCTTGGAATGCTGGATCTTGGGTGTTTCTGTAAATTACTTGTCTTTTTGTTATGTTTTCTAATAATTTTCTTCTGGGGTGTTTTATTTTAAGTTCATAGTGTTTTTTATGTTTGTGCTTATCATCTCAATCACCACCATCTTCTATATTTACTTTACTTGATGATTCTCAGAAAGAACGTGGATTTGGACTTAACTCCAAATATTAGTCATATCACTGGTCAATGTTGGAATTTCCAACAATTTTGCTCTTCCATTAGAGGCTTTCATAGTAGCTCTTTTTTTTCAATTATTAAATGTTTATGCATTTTCTTTGGTAAAAATATGTACTAATAGTTTGCTACTTTGCTAGGGTGGTTAATCTTAAAGTCTTAATCCCTGACTTCCCTTCTGTAAAATCTGAATTTAGCACTGACACACCCAACCTTTTTTTTTTTCTTTAATGGAAAGTGAATTTGATATCTTTAAGCTAACCCCACCAGGTTTGATTTCATTCTGCATTTGCACGTTGTGTCAATTATCTTGGTTATGATTTGTGAGTGAACTGTATTGTCTTGTAAGTTTTATGAGGAGATGGTCCTCCATGGAAGCTTTCTACTCAACACTTGGTCCCTTGCCACGAGTTGTTGTAAATCTTTGTGATTAAAGTTGAGACTTGAGACCCACACCTTGTCCTTGTTGTTCATCCGCTCCAAAATCTTTGATGAAACCGTGTGTGGCCGGTGGTGTTTGTGGTCTGGGACAGTTGGTCAAAGTTTAAATGCTAGTCTTGGATGCTACAATAGAGAAATAAAGTAACCACATGGTATATTGTATTTTATTCTACATATATATCTTCTTGGCTTATACCAACTTTAATATTTTTAGTTTTTTTTAATGTAGTGTAGTGTAGCATCCTATGATGAACCAGTACCATGTAACAATTGTGTTGTTTGCCTTGTGCCATTCCTTCGGTGGAACATGCCTGGCCCACCTACTTATCCAATCTCAGTTCGGTAGTAGGGCACAACTTTTTTATTAGGACCCTGTCTCTACATTAATGGATTTGTTTCTTTCACCTTTTATCAAAACTATTTAATGATTCTCTAGTATTTGGTCAATGAGGTTTTGGAGAGAAAAGCTCCCTCATCAACTAATTCAAAAAATTTATTTTGAAAGGAACTAATCCTGGATTTAATAGCTTACTTTTTTGGCATTTTCATCAACATAGGGGGATCTCAGTATAATGTGTTAATGGAATATAGATTACAGAATATGGACTTTGGTGTGAAAATGCTCCACTCACTTTGGCTTCTGACGGAGATTCTTTTTATTGTTTATGGTAATGATAGTAGTCAGAGACTGTGTTGGACTTTTCTTTATATAAAAGCTAGCTTCACAATTCTTTAACAAATCATACCTAGAATGAAATTGGATTAGGGATGAATCACACAGAAAAGTAGAAATATAGCATGTGATTCTTGAATTGTTAATCTAGTAGCCTTGGTAGCAAGTGATCTGAAACACTCAAATGCTAGATTAATAAATCATTTTCTTTATAGAAAATAGTTATCAACACACTCCATCATACTTTCTAATATTATCTTGTGATTTTTAATTAAAAAAATCTTTTGTTTATTGATTCTTCATTTCTTCTACTAGTGTCTTTTCGGTATTTATTACCAATGTCCTTTAATTATAACTAACTATTGAAAGGTATCAACATGTTCTATATGTGCAGAACATTGACTTTTTAAATCCGATTGCAATTACTATGCTTTGTTTTCTGTGGATCCATATGTCTCGTCTGTATGTTTATATTATTGTCTTGCATCATATAATGTATTTTTGTCAAATATATGATATAAATGCTTTTGTTTTTATCACTTTATTTCATTTTATCGTATACAGAAATGAGGGCCACTAGGAGTCTAGGAAAAGTTTCTGTGTGACCTAGTGAATCTATTACAGTGAAATCTAATCACTTTGATGACTGATGGGATATATTTCACTAGCTAAATCTTAGTTTATAAGTTTAACATCGGATGCAAACAACTTCACAGTAAAATTCTGTTCAAGTTTCAAAATAGTCAATTTGGGTGGCTCTATGTTGTTTTATCTACACTTAGCCACTTTTTCTATAAAAAAAATTTGTGAATGACACTGACCAATTCACTTTCCCTGTGTGCTTGCATCTTAGATCCACACCTGCCTTGCTTTGTCTGACATTGTGTGGAATGTTATCTGTAACTGATAACATTCTTTTTTTTACATGGTAAAGCCGTCATTATCAGATAACCTGATCTAATCTTCAGCTGAAAATGGGTGATAATGTAAACTATTGATCGATTGCTTTCCCCTTTCTGATATGTTACTGTCTTCTGTTTTTCTTGACTAGGCCCTCTTGGTGAATTTGCTTTTTGTGTTGAGAAGTCAAACTAGAAAATAGTAATGCAGCTGTTGCAAATTACTATATCTACATGCATAATGTGTATGAACATCAGCTAGATGATTGCATAGTCTAAAAAGCCTAGCCCTGATATATTTCAAATGTTCATTGATAATACATTATAGTAGTATTCTGTTTGGAAGAGTTTATACATAATCTATTTGATCTTTATAAAAATAACTTGTGACTCTTGTAAGTTCTTCTTAACTTATTTATATAAGATGGTATAGCTTGTTAAAATAAGATCTTGCTAAACCACATCCTTAGACATAGAAGCACTCGTTGCTTTCGTCTGAAAGTTTACAGTGGACAATGGTTAGATTTCTAGTCCACTTATAGTATAACAGTATAACAACTTTTTTCAATCATCTTACACATACTGAATCCCAGAATTTGACTAATCTATTGCAGGAGATAACTTCATTTTTGTATTAATTATACATGAATTTCACCCTGGTTTACTTATTTTTGCAGATGAGTGTGTATGCCAGTGGTGTTTCAGTACTAATGCCTGGAGATGAGATTCCTACATTTATTGCACATCCTGCTCCATGTTGTCCAGAACGGATTTCTTGGCCTTCTCATCAGCATAATAATAACACATTACCTTGTTCCTCTTCCAACACCCTCCCTACTACTACTATCAACCAAGTCTGAGAGATTTGAATATAGACAAAATTTCTGCATATTACATCAAGGGCTTGATTCATTTTCTGTGAAGAGTAGACTGTTTCTTGGGGTTTGCCTTCCATCCATTTTTACCTCTGGAGCTCTCTTTACAGTTTATGACATGTAAAGTAGGATTTAGTTTTAGGCAAACCGGGTTTGGCAATTAGATATCTATTCTCTTTGAAGTAAATGGTTCAGTTTCTGTCCATATGTGCCTTCCCAATTCTTGTCCACAAATCATGAAAAGCTTTCAGGGGGTTTTCCTGTGTAAATCAATTATCAATAGATTGAATATTGTGCCCCCGTCAACTGGGTAAATCCTCTCTCAGCTTCCTCTCTAGCACATTAATTTCCAAAGATGATCTATTATGTAGTATTCTTAGGAATATATCTCTTTATGATTAATAATAAAAAGTAAGACGCGAAGATCAACAATTCAACTTGGGTTATATGTTTACTAAGGAGTGCATTTTGATGCCCGTTGAGACTTTAGAAGTAGATCAATACAATTTGACTGAGTCACGACACAATTTTTCGTTTAGTGGTTGATATGCACTATAAACTACTTTGTTTTATATGATGTTTGATTTGTTACGCATAAGTATTAAATAGAACAATGCAAAATACAAATTCTCTACTATTTCCATTGTGGTATAGAATGAAAACAATGATGTGAGTAATAATGGTGATGGTCGTATGTGGATTAAAAAGTGTTCTCTTGGTTTAATAATGTTTTTTTCCCTAATATTCTATTTTATCCGCTTTAATTATTTCATGGTGAGGGTGAGAGTGAGTTCTGGTATAATGATAAAGTTGTGTCTTGATGACTAGTTGGTTATGAGATTGAATTTACAAACAGTTTTGTATATGTAAAGATAAGACTTCATAAAATGATTATGTTTTACATTTTGGTATAGTGAGGAATTGTTTTATGGTCACTTTTAAAATCAAACAAAGAATCGTAGTTTTGTGTTGTTTAGTCCATTGTTTTTTCAGATAAAGAATCTTGAGAATGTGTATTGATATAAAAGAAAATTTTAGAATGTGATCGTTCATTTTTTTAATACTTTTTCTTGTTTTATGTTGAGTTGGCTACTCAACTTTCTTTTGTGTGAAAGAGTAGTTTGTTTTTCATTCATTTTAATTTTGGGTTCCTAGGGAAAAAGAAACAATGAATCCATTTAGTTAAGGAGAGAATTCTCAAGTTTAGAGATTTATAGAATATTTAGGATTTCCATTGACAAAACAAAATATTTAAAATGGTCTCAACTTGTTAAAATCATGTTAAAGAGAGAAAAGATAAACTCGAACACTCAGTCCCCTGACAAGAAGTAGAACATATATATTACATGAGATTATAAAGCTTCAATGTATGTTTCTTAGAATGATGAAGGAAATTTGGGATGCAATAAATCAAATCTATTCAAAGGCTAAAGATGTTGCCCAAGTATATGATGTGAAGGTGAAAATAGTTACAACAAAGCAAGGAATAAACCTATTACAGAATATGCCAATCTGTTAAAATCTTTACAAATGGAACTGGATCCTTATAGGATGATAAAGACTAAGTGTAATGTAGATTCAATGGTCCTTAAAGATTTTATCGAACAAGATAGGGTCTATGACCTTTTGTGGGACTAAATTCTTAATTTGATTGGGTAAGAATTCAAATTTTGAGAAACCAGATGTTTTATTTTATCATATGATGAGGTAGTTGCTATTGTGCAAACAGAGGAGAGTAAAAGAACTTAATGTTGGAAACACCATCTATTAAAAGTTCAGCCATAATGGATGAATATTCTAAATGTTGAGATTAGGAAAAAGTGGAAAAGAAGAGTGCCATGTGGTATACGTATTACTCAACAAATCCGAAAGAAGTACTAGAAGTTGCATGGTAAACCTCATAATCACGATGGAGAATGTAACAAAACTGTGTTCGGGATGTGCTTACCTATAGCATCAAAGTATGTAATTTCACTAATTTGTTTTCCTCAAAGGCAAGCCTAGGATTTTTATAGCAATCACCATAGGTTTGATCTAATAATATCTTATCTATGATTCTTGGGGGATAAAATATGATTAGATCAAATCTCTCAATTATTGGGATTAAGGATTAATTATGGCACCAAGGCGTGCATCCTGCATTATATACTGGGTCGATCAAAGATTGACCTGTTGAACTAATCATCAGGCTCAATCCAATGACAATTGGAGGATACACCTCCCCAGTCTCAAGCATTGTAGTGCAAAGGGGCTGAGAATAAAATGTAGTAAATCTCGGTGGGTTGTTATTTGGTCGGCCCATGGTAAATTGGGGGATAAACAACCATCCAACCTCGAGCACTGAAGTGTGTGTGAAGGGTGCACATGAGGAGTTGTACCAATTGCCTCCACCCATTAGTATTATTGAATGAACATTCATTTTTTTATTTAATTTTTTCATCCACAATATAAACACTCATTTAAATTAATTTAGTTTTTTTTTACAAATATAAGTTGAGTGACATTAAAATTCTTGAAATTTCTCAATGTAATTAAATTCTGAGGCAACGGTGGCGACTCTGACTTCCTCTAAACTGTTGGAAAACTAATGTGTTTTTTCTCTCTCTCTCTCTCTCTCTCATAACTGTTAAATAATTAATTGTATTTGCTTAATTTAATTGATTAATATACATCCACAAAAATTATGCTATTCTTCCGCTACATCTTCAAGAGTTATCAAAACCGTGACCCTTTTGAATTTCAGTGGAGGCAGATATTGACGAATCCCGAAAGCTCTGAAATATGTTCCTGCTCTTTTGGGTTGAATTTTGAACTTCGAGCCTAGGGACATTCCTTCTTTCTGCTTAACAATATCATTCCACATGATTGATGGTAGCTGACCTATTTGTCTCTTGTGCTTAAGAGGATAAAACCTAAGAAAGTGTCCAAAATGGTTGATTAGGATTTGCACCATAAAATAATGTCCATAGTAGGAACCCACCAAGAGAAAACTCAAGTAACTGTTTGATATTAAAAAAAAAAAAAAAATGAGGACCACAATCACTAGCATCACTTGAATGAACTTGTCCTGATTGTCCTAGAGCAAACGGCTACCAACAATCCAACATAGATTTCCCTCCTTTCTCAAATAAAATTAAATATGGTTTTGCTAGGCATTTCATTAACAAAAGTAAATAAATAATTAGAAGTATAACTTTTTTATTAAAAGATGTAACATTAGATATTATTAATACACTTGATCTTAACAAAATGCACTATTGCTGTTATTTTTAATAATTTTTCAACCATTGCACCTACACCTAGGTCAATGATTAACAAATTTGAATTGAATACCATTATCAGATTTGCTAAAAACAAAATAACTTAACTATACTATTTTTTATTTTATTTCTTTTTATCATATCAATTATCACGCCATACAACTCTCTCTTTATTATATATATATTGTTGCAAGAAAATTTTTCACACCAAGATTCAAAAGCATTTATAACGTTTCCGAATAGTTGCTTTGTTGTGGAAATATTCTCCTGCATTGTCTATGGAATGTTCTAGCTGGTGTGCTATAATATATGGTAACAAAGTGGACCATTGGGGCATGCAGGCCTTGAGATGCAAAATCCATGTGCGTGATACTCACTTGAGTGTTTCTTCCTGCACCATTCGTTTTTTCTACTACACCATTAATGAACAGTGCATTTCCAAAATTATCCTTCGTGTTTTTGTAGCTTTCATACACGGATCTGTATGATTCATACTTACAGATTTGTCAATGTATATTTAATACAATATTTTTTTAACATAATAAATTATTTTAAATTAAATAAATTTAGTGATATATATATATATATATATATCAATATCAATTAATTTTTGACATAATTGGTCTATTAGCTCAGTTGGTTAGAGCATCATATTAATAACTTAAAGATTACAAGTTCGATACCTGCTTGCACCATTATTTTCTAAAATATATTTTAACTTTTAAAAAAAAAAACAAACGGATTGGGCTTACGGATTGCCCAATCCGTACATGCAAAAAAAAAACTTACGGATTGGCAAATCCGTAAGATTCTTACGGATTCACGGATTCGTAAGAATCTTACGGATTGACGAATCCATAAGCATGAATCATATGGATCCGTGTATAAAAGTTGCAAAAACACGAAGGACAATTTTGGAAATGCACTGTTCATTAATGGTGTAGTAGAAAAAATGAATGGTGCAGGAAGAAACACTCTACTCACTTTAGTTCTAGGAGAAAACCTTCGGCCCAAAAATAAAGTTTAGGAGGAAAATGAACATATACAAAATAACATACAAAAATAGCAACTATATTTTTAAGGGGGGTGTGTACCTTATAAATTAAAAGGTTTAAATACCCTTTTGTCACTTCCGGTTGCACTTACTTTTCAATTTGGTACTTATAGTTTTTAAAATATCAATTTGGTCTTTATAGTTGTATATTTTTTTTTCAATTGATTCTCAACATGAAAAAATCATTATCGTTGTTTGTTCAATCAATGCCGTGGCTTTCCACTATGGAATTTGCAAACATGGCTTTCCATGACGCCTGAATTTTGAGGAGGGTGCATTTGTGACATTGAGAAAGTGGTTATTATTTAGAGAAGAAACCATAGAAGTTGTGGATCTTCACCTAAAATTGTGGAGCTGTGGTTCTTGGCTTCAGTCCGTGATGATAGTTGTTTTAGGTGGTGTGGATTGCAATTATAGAAGATTGGAGTCAATGAATAGTAGAATGAACAGAAATATCTCGTGGTTTAACAAATGACATTAAGGCGATTTCACAATGAGGGTTAAATTGGATAAAGAAACGCAACTATAAGGATTAAATTGACATATTTTAAACTATAGAAACCAAATTAGATAAAAAAAAAATACAACTATAAGGATTAAATTAACATGTTTTAAATTATAGATATGAAATTGAAAAGTAAGTACATAGATAAGAGTAAAAAACATTTTTAAACTCAAATAAAATCTAGTAAAACAATGATATTGCAGGAATACGATCTCAGATGAATAAAATATAAGTATTTTATACTGTCACCGATGTAACTGTTATTGCAAATTAAATGCCTTGATTCTTAAAAATATAAAATATAAATATAAAATTACTTTATATTTTTAATGCAATAAGTATTTTATTTTTAATAAAAATTGATTATTTTTCTTTAATAAATATGCTAATTATGCCATTTACAATACAAGAACACAAGCACTGCACTTGCCGCTATAGAATAACACTGGAAAACATTATGTCTGTTTCTAGTTGTTTTTTTTTTATCAAACAATTTTTTAAAATATTTGTTCCTATATTCTCAAGAATTATTTTTTAAAAGAAAAACTGAAAAGATTAAAAGAATATCTAACATGCTTCTAGTCCTAGTGTACTGTGTACATTTTACCCTTCTAGTTTTTTGTTTTTTTGTTTTACACCAACGTCATTTACAGCACAGGTGATATATCATGTTTCTAGAAACCAGAATTGAAACCAAAACAAAAGTTCAGACAATGTAGTACACGGACACGGATTCACTGCAGTCACCACAGTGACTGCATGAAATCTTTAACGTTAAAAATAAAATGTATAAATTAAATAATTCAAGTAAAAATAACTAGATCTTTGGATTGTGAGTGCAGGATCTACAAGTTGCTTTTCAACTGCAGCCAATCCAGATCTCTCCTACACTCGCCCTTTGACTTACCACATTTACACCAAAACTGCATTAAACTCATTAGCAAGATTGAAGAAAGAAAGTACACAAAATAATAATGAGGAAGAGTTATTAATAACATGACGGTGGCGCAACCCACCACCGTCTCCGGACACATTCACAAAACCCTATATAAAGATGAAGCATTCCAATGACACAAGTGGATTCTCCAATGACTCACCGGCGGAATACCATTTCCCCTCCGTCGTCGGATTTTCCTTTTTCCGGCAGCCTTTCTCCGCCGAGCCGGTTCTGATCCTTGTAATGGACCGGTCAAGTTTTTTAACAGATGGGATCCGACCCGTGACGGGCCTAGCTGCTCCGTCGCCGGAAACGGTGGCCGGCGACCTTGACCGCCGGAGAGAATTCTCGGTGGGATCTCTCCGGCGACGCGTTCCGCCGTTACCAATTTTCTGAGCTGGTTGGTCTCTGCACTGAACCAACTTCACAGACCCAACACTATTGTTCCTTGGGCCATGCACCACCGTTCTCTCTCTTCTTTCACCGGGAAATGAACGATTTTTCTGCAATTTGGGCTGAGATCTATCGACCCTTTTGCGCGTTTCTTCTCTCTGGTCGGCGATTGAAGTAGCTGTGAACACGGTTTCGCTCAAGCTGCAAACTTCTTCTGAGGTGGTGTCTTCGGCTTTGTAAATGGACAATGTCAATGCCCTCTTCTCAACCTTGCTTTTTTCTTCCTTAAACCTGTGAAAGTTTGTGTTTTGGTGTGGCTTTTGTGGTGTTGATTTGGCAAAGGTTTTCGGGTTCCATTTGGGGGTTTCCAAGAGCACTTCCTTCACTGCCTCCTCTACACTACTGCTTTCTGAAGGTTTAGAGAGAGGTTTTGGTGGATCATGGAATTTTGCTAGTGAAGAGGTTGGGGTTTTGTGACTACTACTCACACAACAACCCATTGGTGTGTTGGAATTCTAGCACAATTAGAAACCAAGTGTTTGGTTTCCTTCAAAGGAAAAGCATTGTTGAGGCAGGCACAATCACAAAGGTTATGGGGTTCCCCCAAGGTGTTGGCTTTCCATCACAGAGGTTGTACAGCTAATGTTAGTTAAGAAAGAGAGTGAATTGTTGGGGTCAAAGGGAGGGTGCATTTATTGTAAGATTTCCATCAGTTACACTAACAATTGTGAAAGGAGTACCAAACAGGTGAATCAACTGAAAATAAGCTGTTTCAGTTTAATTGATGACACGAGCTTTGAGTATACAAGTGTTTTAAATACAGGGAGACTGAACTCTATTGGTAATAATACTTCTATCTAACTGGAATAGAATTTTTTTCGATGTGAAAGATACATGTGGTTGTGCTCTTTATCAAAACAATTTTGGGGGATAAGTAATACATTTTAATACCAAAGACAAGAAACAATGAGGAAAAGTTAAAATGCACATGAACTTGGGTAGATTGAGCCAACAAATAACGGGACTCTTAATGGATTTAGCATGGGGTGGCAACTGTGTCGTTTTGTGCGTTATATTCGTTCCTGTTCTCATGAAAGTGTACATAAATATTGGAAAACAGTGAACAAAACCTCTTGCAGAGGATGATTGCCAGATGATGCTTGTGATCAATGCCCCATCTGTGCCCTGCAAATTTCTATTAGGTGCGGAGAATGTTAAGGTATGAGATGTCCAATGGGAGATCCAATTTTAAGGTATGATGAGATGGTTATTGATTAATCTCACAAACGTCCCGTGTGAGTTATGATGAGATGTACAACGATAATGAGAGCCCATATACCTACATTGATAATAAAACAAAGATTAGATTATATTAATTAAAATTAAAATAATAGACAATTATAAACCTAATTATTTTAAACTATTATGAATTTTTTTTATTGAACCTTGAAGCTAAAGACTAATCTCTGGAACTACTATCATTCATGTAATTAGTAAATTTTCTGATAATTATAATAGAAAATTATTAAAAAAGAAGAAAATTGTGTTAGTTTAGATCAATTTATTTTATTTTGAAATAGTTTATAATTAAACCCTTACATGGAAAACACCTAAATGTTCTTTGTACAAATATTTATGAAAAAATGAAAAAATAGTCAAATTTATCCTTAAACGTGAAGCATCGACAAATTGGATGAAAAATTCAAATTTAATTTTTTAATATGTAAAAAGTGTGATAAATGAATTATGCAAATAATTTAATGACAAATTGATTCCTAAATTTTATAACTTAATGTCAAATTCATCTTAACAAATATAACTTATTGTTAAATTAGTCCTTAAACATTACAACTTATGATAAAATGATTTTATAAATTTAATGACATGACTAATTTATCATACTTTTTGTATATTTAGAGATTATATTTGTATTTTTTATATTTCATGAACCAATTTATTACTGCATCACACTTTCAAGAACAAATTTGATTATTTATCCATAGAAATATCAAAACAATTATTATTTTTTCCTCATAGTTTCATTAACATCAATCTCAAGGACTAGTTTAAAAAATTAAGTGATAAGATTTTATTGAGGAATATATTAAAAATGAAAAAAGGTGCAATAAATGTTTTTCTAATAACATATTATCAGTTTTAGTTGGTTGATTTTAAGTATATAGACTAAAAAGTAAAATTTGCAAGCAGTAATAAAATATTCATCAACACTGATTTGTTGGGCATAAATTTCTAAGGGCACAAAGATTCAAACAAGAACAGATTAAGTAAAAAAGAAAAGAAAATTATTCTGATATGATCAAATTCCTAAATTAATGACAACTTTCTAATATCATCATCAACATCAAGACGCAAGGATTACCCTTGAGCTAAAAACTATTTCATGTCTTAAAAGTGGGTGAAACAAAAATATTGCAGCTGCAGTTGGGCTCAAAATTTTTAAAAAAATCTTTAAAAAACCCACATGCTCGTGCCTGTAACAACGATTAGATAACATACTTGTTGCAAACTGGAATAAAATTAGCATGCTCTTCAATAAAAAAAAAAAAAAAACAATTTGTCTTGCACCTCCTTTTCATAAAATAGAAATGGGCCGAGACTAGTAGCATCACACCCGCGAGAAGATACACTCTTTAATTACTGGCTTGCAAATTTTACTTTTTAGTCTATATACTTAAAATCATTTGCATTTTGGTAGTGTACACGCACTTTTAGATCCTTCTAATCCTTACAATTACACAAACTTTATCCTTTTAGTTCTTGTCATTTTGTAAAGGCAGGAGCCAAAACTAAAAGAGATCCAAAAATGTTTGTCTAAAAAAGAATAACAAAATGAGTAATTATTTTTTATCTACATGTGAAATTTAAGATTTTACATTTGTTTCAAATATCAACTGCAAACTCAATATATACTTAATTTTCCTCAGTTATACCTTTTTTTTTAAAAAAAAAAAGGTAGAAGTGTTAAAGTGAGTTTCAGCTGGTGAATCAAGGGGATTCAATCTGATTCATAGGTTAAACAAGTTGGAAAAATGTTCATAGGTTAACTAGTTTGGCATACTAAAGCCCTGCTCAATGCACTTTAGGTGTTTCTTGTAGGGAAAGATTTTGGAACTCGCCCTGCACATTTTTTTTTCTTCCCATTCTACACCTTGAAAGGGTCTTAGGAGTTCACGTTGGGAGTTCCATATGTTCCCCCAAGCCCCTCTTAGTATCACAAATTCCTTCCTGAAGGCTTCTACATTTTGAGATGGAAGGTAATTTTAAAGGACAACATACTTTCATGCAGTTCCTTCATCCTTGTTATATTAATACTGTAAAAAAAACAGGTTTTGTTTGTATGAGTTGTAAACCGCGCGCGTTTGTTGTCCACGTAGTTTTTGAAGAAGAGTAGGGTACTAAAGAAAGAAAGATTCAATACGTGAAAAAGAGAAAGATGGAAAAAGAAGAATAAAATGGTTGGATAATATTGATCCAAATTTGAAATTTGAAAGAAAACATTAATTACAAATTTAAAATCTCATAAAAAGTAAATTTTATACATTAAGTAACTTATGCAGAAACAATTAATTATAATTATTAATGAGTGCAATGGTATTAACGTAACTTTCAAATCACATTTTTATATTACAGAATTAATATCAAATAAATATTACCTTTTTAACTCAAATATGGGCAGAAAAATATATCTTTAAAATAAACACAACACTTTTAAATTTTAAATGTTTTGTCATCACAATAACGTGAATTATCTATTAATTTTATTATGACAAAATGATGCGGATAACAAAAATTAAAAATAAATTAATAATGATAAGAAAACTTGTAAAATTGTTCTTATGATTTTTATTAGTTTTTTAGTTTTTTTGTTTGTGTAAAATAGTTATGTGTTATTATCTTAATTATAAAATTTCACGACGGAGATATACCAAAATTTGATACAATTTTTGTCCTGGTTCTAAATAATATAATTGATCAGAACAATCAAATTATTGTATGATTAAAATATTTTTTTATTATGAGTTTATAACTCCTTGCTTTTATGTTTTGAAGTTCGGACCAGCACAGCACTGAGAAATGAGTATCAGAGTATGCATAAAAGGAACCGCTGTGGTCAAACGTTGACGTTGGTGGACCCTGAATCCGCATTTTTATTCCTTTTAATTAAAAGAGAATTTGAACCAAACCAACGTTCAAACCCAAAAAACAGTGACGTTAGTGTTGTTGCAGTAGTTGTTAGCTCTTGCTTTTGGAAAGAAAGAAAGTACAAAGCAGCAGAACAGAGTGTGTTTGTCCCCATCTCTATGCACTTTGGAACCATCTCTTCTTTTTTTCACTCTCAACACGCATCTTCCACTCTTCCCACACTCCAACTTTAGTTGCCTCTGATCGCCAAAGGGTATGTTTCAATTCTCAGAATTACCCTCATTCTCATCAAAATTCACTCCTTTGTCTTGCTCTGTTGTTTCAATTTTCAATTTTGAGTTTAGTAACGTTTTTGGAGGCTTGTGTCTCTGAAGGCATTGGAAAAGGTGCTGAAAATCGAAAGCTGATTCTGTTGAAGAAATGGGTTGTACGAATTCGGAGTTGAATTTGCAAATTTTCATCTTGTCAATGTTGATTTTCACTGCAAGTTTGTGTGTTGGGGACACTGACCCTCTTGATGGTATAGTATAGTTCAGGGTTCTCATTTTTCTGTTTTGATTGTAATTCAATTTTATGATGCTCTGTTTCGTAAGCATCATGCGTATTCTATTTGGATGTGTTAGCTAAACGTTTTCTTTTAATTTGTTTATGGTTCACACTTCACAGTTGCGGCAATCAATAGTTTGTATGTGGCTCTTGGCTCACCACCCCTTGAGGGGTGGAAAGCCATAGGAGGAGATCCTTGTTTGGAACAATGGGAAGGTGTGAGTTGTGTCTTCTCCAACATAACTGCATTGTATGTCCCTCCTCACTTCCTTAAACTATTGTTGGTTGTTTAGTCTTTTTGTGTTGTATTTTCTTAAAAAGTGTAATGTTTTATATGGTCAATGTGATCACTTGGGACATGGCTCTCTAAAATTTGTATTTGGGTTGGCAGACGGCTGGTAGGCATGAATTTAAGTGGACAGCTGGGGAGTAATTTGGATTTCCCATCCATCATAGACATGTAAGTGTGTATTTTCAAGATAATGGTAAATGTCATTAGCATGTCTTTCAAAACCAATGAATTTAGTGTTGTCTATTTGAATATTTCCACTGTGATTTCTAGAGTATTAGTAGTTCAGTTTACATTTTTCCCTGGGTAACCATTGAAATTCTGAACTTTTGTACACTGAGTTCCTATTTCACCAAACTCCAAATTAACTGGTGACTAGGTGAGTCAAATTTTTGGTTTGGTTATTAGAGAATTTTATAGCTCTTGACCAATAGAAGAAATAGCTTTGTTTTGCATTGCATGGTTTTACATGTATGCATACTCAAAATGATTGCATTTCTTTTATATGCTTTCTTGTGTCGGTTCCATAATTGTGTTATTATTTGCTTGAAAACGTCAAAAAGATTTATGTTCCCCAATTGGGCAGGGATCTTAGCAACAACCAGATTGGAGGGACCATTCCATCCACTTTGTCCCCTAAGTTGAGGAACTTGTATGTTTTCTTTATCATCACCAATTTTGTGACTTGTTTAATTGTACTGTCTATTGACTAACTCATTTGTATCCATATTCATAGATACAAGTTTCCTTATGCAAGTTTCTGGTTTTTTTTTTACAAATTCAGGTCACTGTCAGCTAATCATTTAAATGGAAGCATTCCAGATGCTTTATCCTCGTTAACTCAATTGTCAGACTTGTGAGTTTATTGCATGTCCTCTTCTTAATACTAAGTTGTTATGTTTTTCCATAATCTGTTTCTTCATTTTGAATGAGAATATGCTGCCACCTTTAGGTCATTAAAAGATAACCATCTGAATGGGCAAATCCCAAATATGTTTCTACAGCTCACTGGTTTGATGAATATGTAAGAAAATGTTGTTAAATCACATTGATATTTCACTGTCTTTATTTTGTCCACAATGACACAAATCACGTGCCTTTCTTCAGGGATCTGTCTGGCAACAACTTGAGTGGTCAGCTGCCTCCCTCAATGGGGAATTTGTCATCTATTATCACATTGTAAGTAAAACTTTTAGCAACGAAGAGATTATATTTGCTTACTTGTTAAATGAGCACATGTTTTTAAAATCTTATTTATTTTGCAGACACTTGCAGAACAATCAACTTTCTGGGACCCTTTTTCTTTTGCAGGACCTCCCTCTTCAGGATCTGTATATTTCTCAGAAACCATATTCTCTTTACAGACATAGAAATTAGTCAGATGACTGTTGTCTATATACCTAGCAACAATTTATTGTTTTAGGAAGTTTAGAGTTTTCTTTTAAGTTAAACTGTGAATTTATAATGATGTAGGAATATAGAGAACAATCTATTCTCTGGGCCAATTCCCCCAGAGTTGTTGAGTATCCCTAATTTCAGGTGAGTCATGGCTTACACTTAGAGTATTTCTTTTTCTTCTCTAACATAGTTTTGTTAGCTAATCTCCTTCTCTCTCTAAATTGAAACCTATGTTCAAGTATTATTATTTTTTTCCTTCAAGGAGATGTTACATTGGAAATTTGTACTTTAGTTTATTTCAGATGAGAATTGATGATAAAATGTAATGCAATATGCTAGTATCCTTTTCCAGATCATTTTAGCATTTTAGTTTTGGCTTAGTTTCTTTGCATAAGGCCTTAGGGTAAAATAAATTCATTTATAGCCCCATTACCAGATCTCTCATACAAGTTAATTATAGTAGCATTTACTTTGCAGAAAAGATGGGAATCCATTTAATACTACTATCATTCCATCACCTCCAGCTGCTTCCCCTGCACCTGCTGCTATGGCTCCTTCCCCAGAAAAATCACCTTGGAAAGTGACACATAATCCCTCTGATACCATAAAAGCACCAATACATGCAATTGCTGGGAGATCTTTCAAAACTACAAAATTAGTTTGGATTGTTGGTGCAGGCTTTTTGATAGTTATTGCATTAGGAGTCTGTCTTCTAATACTGTGGTGCTTTAAGAGAAGACAGGAGAACAAGAAATATAAGAAACGCAAAACGAATGTGTATACAAGATCTTTGCATAAACGTACAAGCAGCGACTCCCCTTTTGAAGCAACTACTGATGAGGAGAAAGGTAAATCTGATGATGAAGCTCCTATTCTTTTAGTTTTAGCTGTTGTAATATAACTTCTTAAACTCTATTTGCAATTCAAAATAGAAGAACCAAATTGATTCTAAAGTTGCAGGATAAACAAATACTTGCGAAATGAATTTCTTCAATTTCAGAATGCAATAACATTTATGAATTAAACAATACAGGATGGAGTTCCAAACTTCCACCCCTGCAGCCAGCACCACCACATCATATCCCAATCATTCCAGGAGAGAATTTAATAATAAATCGAGCTATATCTACCAAAGCAACCGAAAGACAAATTGTAACAAATTCCATCAAAGTTTATACTGTTGCATCACTTCAGCTGTACACAAATAGTTTTTCCCAAGAAAATTATATTGGGGAAGGCATGCTTGGCCCTGTTTACAGGGCTGAACTCCCTGATGGAAAGGTAATATTCTTCTAGTTTAATGTATTTGAGCATCTTTTAATGTTCATTTCTTTGCTAACTTGGCTTTGATTCCTATGGAGGAAAGGGAAGGTAGGGTTAAATTTTCAATTTGAGTTGTTAATATTTATTTATTTAAACATATTTTTAAATGAAAGAAATAAAACCAGATATTTGTTCATCTTCTGTTGCCCCCTCTCAATAGTTTGAACAGTATTTCTTTTCCTCTACTAAAAAATGCATATCCCATTGCCCGGAGGCTCCACACTATGTGTAGGTAAGGGGGAGGGATATTATACATAGTCTTACCCTTACATATGCAAAGAGGCTGTTTCCGGATTCAAACTCATGACCAACAAGTCATCAAGACACAACTTTACCGTTGTGTCAGGACTCGCCCTCTACTACCCTTAATAAATTAAGAAAATTAGTTTGAAGTTTAAACATTGCTTGTTGTTAGGAATCTAGTACTTTGTGACGTTTGCAGATTTTTCCTGTTGTGCATTCTTGCCATGACCTGTTATTATTATCCTAGTTTCCCTTATTTAACTGGAGCTTCATATGCTTATATCTTTCAAATAATCTTCTTTGTAGTTACTGGCAGTTAGGAAGCTGAAAGCTACTGCTTCTATGGGGCAACATCATGAACAGTTTCTTCAATTAGCTTTCAGTATCTCCAAAATTCAACATGCTAATATTGTAAAGCTTATGGGCTACTGTGCTGAGTGTAGTCAACAACTACTTGTACACGAGTATTGCAGTAATGGTACCCTACATGATGCGTTGCATACAGATGATAAACTTCAGATTAAACTTTCATGGGATGATCGCATTCGGGTTTCGCTTGGAGCGGCAAGAGCTTTAGAGTAAGTATAGCAATTAGTCACAAATTCAATAACTCTTTCATGTAACTAGATAAGCTCAATATTGGTTACTGAACAATGCTTGTCATGTTCTGGAGATTGGAAACATAACTTTTGTATGTTAGCATTAATAAGAATATATTAGGTCTTGCAATTTGTAGAATTTTTGCAAGGCAGTTTTTACACATATGATGTGAAATTGAATCTCCATCCACATTTAAAGATGTTATGTTTTATACTATTAACACTAGGTTAAGGCATTGGTGATTTTCTTGATACCTTAATTTGATCATCTCCTTTTCTCTCATGTGTTAGGTATTTGCATGAGCACTGTCGGCCACCTATTGTGCACCGAAACTTTAGATCTGCTAATGTACTCCTCAATGACAATTTGGAAGTGCGTGTCTCTGATTGTGGATTAGGTTCTTTACTATCTTCAGGCTTTGCTAGTCAGGTAACACTTCAGCTTTAATTTCTAACATAATCTTCATCGGATATAATGTTTGGGGGTTTGGATTCCTGGTTCTTTTCTGCTTTTAAAATATGTGTTCGACATTCTTGGATTGCTATTGAACAAGATGAAATAACTGGCCTAAATACGAATGTATAGAAAACCTGTGGTTGGATTTTACTTTATTTTATTTTTAAAAAATCAGACTGCTAAAGGAAACTAGTCTTGAGGAGCAATAAGATGCGGTTGTGGGCCAATAATGGTTGGCTTAACTGGTAGGATCAAGAAGCATGTATTTTATTATAATTTCAACTGTAGATTTTTAAACCAATAACTATCACTATGCTCTTTGCCCTCTAAAGTGTGGGATGCACTTTAGAGGAGCCAAATGAAATCCCAATAAATCATTCTTGACGCCTATGGCATGCTCAAATTTTAGAATAGGTCAACCTCCCCCTCCCCTTAGAATAGCATGTACCAAAAAAATGGATGCACTTATGAAACTTTTTTAGGTGTGAAAGGATTCAACTATTCAAGACATTGTTCATCCCACAGCCTCTTTGCAGCTACATCATGATGGCTGCTAAGCAAATTTGTTTATAAAATTACGTAATACCTGGATCAAATGGATGATTGGTCTGTTCCACAATTTTATGAAGGATATATAACTAAATGACTTAAATTCCAATATTCACAAGACTCAAAATTTCTGAAAAATTCACTCCACACGTGTATGTGTGTGTGTTTGGAGGGTTGTGCTTTTGTAAGACAGCAGCAATTAAAGGTTAACTTTTCTATCTTTATTGCATTTCTGGCTAACACTGGTGCATCTTTCAGTTGTTGGGACGACACCTCACAGCTAATGGTTACAGTGCTCCTGAATTTGAGTATGGAAGTTATACACTGCAAAGTGATGTCTTTAGCTTTGGAGTCGTAATGCTAGAACTCCTCACTGGACGAAAATCCTATGACAGGTTAGCAATCCCATTAGTGAGTTATATTAAATACTTGTGTTTTATGAAGTCATATTTAGAGTATTGAATTTGGCTAAGGTACCATTAATTACGTACTGTTATAGCTCACTGCCTCGTGGAGAACAATTTTTGGTGAGATGGGCAGTCCCTCAACTCCATGACATAGATGCATTGTCAAAAATGGTTGACCCCTCCTTGAATGGAGAATATCCTAAGAAATCATTGTCACGTTTTGCAGACATTATTTCTTCATGCATACAGGTAATTTTCTGCCTACTTTTATGCCAAATCCAAGAGGAGATGTTGGGGTTCATGAGTTGTCTCATGTTTCATTTTACAAATGTAATCAATCTTTAATTGATCAAATATTGAGCCATGATTTTCACCAAAAAGTTGTATAGGCCTGCTTTACATTTTAACCCCGCCTTTTGTGGTCTTCAGACTTCAAATTCTTATTTGTCTAGAAATGTGCAAACCATAACATGAATTGTCAATATTGAATATACTAAGACCTTTCAAGGAGTATGGTCTGGAATTAAAACTATACCTCAAAAGCTTAGGTTAATGCAGTTT
This sequence comes from Glycine tomentella, assembly GCA_007407185.1. Classification (NCBI taxonomy): domain Eukaryota; kingdom Viridiplantae; phylum Streptophyta; class Magnoliopsida; order Fabales; family Fabaceae; genus Glycine; species Glycine tomentella. The sequence goes on from PYAF01004503.1 coordinate 1,929,785, forward strand.
ATCTACTCTCTTATGGCCCATAAATTTTTTTCTTTTTCTACTTTTTATTTCCAGCATGAACCTGAATTTCGACCAGCAATGTCAGAAATTGTTCAGGACCTCTTGCGCATGATGTAGAGGGTCGTGTTACTAGTGTAGCTGCTAATGGGGTGATGAACTGCCTTAACAGTAACAGAAGCTTTGGTTACCAAATTTTCTGGATGTTACATATTCATTCTTTCATTTTTTGTTTTGTTTTCATTGACATCAATCGTTCCGTAATGTGTGATTTTATTGAGTTTGTATAGTGTATTTACACAGACACAAGCACAACACAGATGATTCACCGGAATGCCGACATATGAATGCTAAAATTTCTGCATGATGAGAAAGCTATAACTGTCGAACTATGAAACTATTCATGTGGTTCATTCATAAAACAATGAATTAAAAAAATAATAAAAAATTGCATTCTTTAATAAACCATGAAAGTAAGGATTTGGCAGCGGACACTTGAATTTCAAGTGTCGTACTCTAAAAATTTGAATATTAAAACTATGAAAGAGTGCTTAGTATTAGTGTGTGTTTTGTATTTGTTATGGCATAGGTTTCCGTTATAGGTTTTGAGGCTATCTATATAGAGCATGCTAGTGCCTAAAAATCTGCCCAGTAGGATTTTTTCTCAAGGGATATATGGGAATCCTAGATCCTTAAAAAGTGGTTGCCCCATATCTTAGGATGGGCTAATTATATATGAAATTGACACTTAGTTCAATAACTGAATTGAAAAGGTACACGGCCAGCCCCCTCGGTTAGTCTTAGTAAATTACTACATAAGAAATCATTATTCAATTGAAAGTTATTAAGTGACATAATAATTGATCAAAATTATATTAATGTAATTTGTCCACTTCTCATATATATATACACTGAGTGGAGCTATTTTGGAATGAAGGTGAACAAATACACCTCTTCATTTTAATAAAATCACTAATATTTGTCCAAAAATATTATATTTTGCACTCCATAATTTTATGTATTTGAACTTTCTTACCGGTTCACATGTGAGAGTAAGTAAATGCATCCTCTTATTTTAATAAAATGTACATATTTATCTTAAAATTTTATATTTTGTACATTTTATCTTCGTGTTTGAACCCAACTATCTCATATGATAATGATAATTATCAATTTTTTATTTTTTTAAATAAATTGTTCTACTTGATCATAGATCCGCCAAAATATATATATATATATATATATATATATAACTAAAATAGTGACACTTTTTAAATACTCTCAAAAAAACATCACAGTGCCTTGAACTCAAAATGTTTTTTACCAGTGAACTCAAAATATTTAGAGCACTTGGGGTTGGTGATATACCTACTTGAGTTAAGAATTGAAAAGGAAAGTATTAATTAAGGTTTGGTTGCTGGTTAATAAAAATTGTATCCACGTTAAGCAATTAATGGACGCAAATACTCATCAAGTAGGCGATGGTAATTAGATGGAGAGGAACACGTACAAATCCATGAATGAGGTTGATGACTTGACGACACTACTTCAACTGGTCCTTATATTTTGCAGGTAAATGTTGGTTTCGCTTGCTACCATGTGCACATGCTATGTCGTAAAACACTAAACAGTGTTGTCAGTTCCGAACTACGTAGGAATGCTTCATATTCCATGTTTAAAAGGTTAAAGAAGGACAATTAAGGGGACTGAAGAAGACGTTGAAAATGACCATAAAAATATTATCAAACCGCAAATCATGTTCTATACGTACTATGGCGTGACGATACGGTTATTAGTAATATTCTCCTCACTTTTATGTAATGGTAAAAAAATATAAGTAATTCCATTGGTTTAGTTGTTTGATTCGGTTTCTATATAAGTACTTACGCATGGATTTACATATACAAATGTGTGCAATTTATTAAAATTGATGAACTATCGTACGTGAACCCAAATTACTATAAACCAATGTATAATACTAAAATTCTTATAGCAAGGGTACATTGCCTGATGGGGAAAATGACTTACTACAAATTAACTATCCGCAGTAAACAGTGGGACCGCCCTGTTGGTACTTTGTCACTAATTTTGTGGCTTTGGTGTTGTAACTTTCATGATAAAGATACATCAATGTTTGAGTAAATCTGTAATTGCAAAAACATCCTCATTGCCCTAAGAAAAAATCACCAAGAAATCACATGAGTAACAGTAAGTCATTGGCAAATGAGAACCTATATTTTTTATTATTTTCAATAAATAAGACTAAAACATATGTTACGTGGTTTTGATCCCCCAACATATATAATACTTATAAAAAATGTGATAGATGTTAAACAAAATATAACTTGAAGCATCATAATAAAAAAAAAAAGAGAATACAACAATTTAAAGATAATAAAAATTGTATGCATTTTTTCCAATAAAAATAGTCTATTTATAGATATAAAGGATAATTGGAGAAATTACAAAAAAATAAATATAAATAAGAAAAGATTATAAAAGATAATGAAAGATATGAACAATTACACATTAATAAATTATTCATAACACTCTTTTTTGATGTCCATTATCTAATAATATGTCTCATTAAAATCTTATTAGGAAAAATCTTATGAAATAAAAGTCTAGTGAAAGAAAAAGAGTAAATTTTTCTTTAATACATAATCACATGCCTTATTAAAAATGTATTTATTTCTCCTCATACAGATATAATCATCTTTAAGACGATAAAATTCAATCTTATAAGTCAGTTATTCAAAAGTCTTCCTTAATAGTAATTTTGTAAATAAATCTTTTAGATTCTCATGTCAATAAACTTGTTGAACAATTAATTCTTTTGAAGATCATGAGTTAAAAAGAACATTTATTTTATTTTTTTCACTTTTTGTATGGTTTTCCTACTTCTAGAAGAAAATTTTCAAATTTCTTTCTTTGACAAAGTCTTTTGGACCTTTTACAAAAATATTCTTGGAATTATTTTATTTGATAGTGTCTTTAAGACACGTTATGTCTAAATAAATTTCACATTTATGTGAACAATATAATTATGCACACCATAGTTATGAATAATATAATTAGAGAGAGGACAATAGTTTTACCTTGAAATGTAAACTCAAAAGAATATGTTTTTCTCTTGTGTATGATCAAAATATAATAAATTCATAAGCATCAACCATTGCAACATTATTTTCTCCCTTCGAGTGAGAAAAATTATTTTTTTATTTTCATTTTTGCATCATTTTCTCACTTTGGATGAGAAAAATACTCTAAAAATTTTCTTCTTTGAAAAAGTCTTCAAGACTCTTAAATGATCAAATTCACAATTAAGTAAATAGAATATAAATATTCTAACAAACTCATAGTATGAATAACGAAATTAGAGAGGGGAAAAATCTAACCTTTGAAGAATGAATTTAAAAAAAAAAAACAATTTTTTCAATCAATTTATTTACATGACTTTTCTTTGTAAGTTGCAATAGCAATTGTCGATGACATGTGGAAGAAAGATAATTATGTTGATAATGTGTTAAACAAAATATAACTGGAAGAAGAAAGGTAGAGAGAAAAGTAAAGAAGAAGAGAATACAAGAGTTTAGAGAGAATGATAATTGTATATATTTTTTTCTAATAAAAATAGTCTATTTATAAGTATAAAAAATAATTAAAAAAATTATAAAAGATAAATATAAATAAGAAAATATATAAAAGATAATGAAGGATATAAATAATCACATGTATATTATTTATAACAACAGAAGAATTTTACTCCTGTTTAGTGGGTGTTGTGTTTTTTGGTAATAATAATTATTGATGCAAAATATCTACATGTTTAGTTTAACTAATTTTAGTGGAGAAATTTGTCTAATTATCTTAGTGAAATCTTTTCTCTCTGTCACATCTTTTTATTCACAAATTAAGGAATCTGATTCCACTCAAATTAATAATATATTGGTTTAGGCGTTGGATTTAATAGTTAACTAAAATTTTAGAATCTACGTTGCAGACGATAACTATTTACTTTATATAACTAAAATTCTTAATATATAAATATTTTTATAAATTATATTCTAATTAAAATTTATAATAAATAAATATCTTTAAATATATAAATTAAAATTTAATTTTATAGTGAAAATTTTAAATTATGATATAAGATTATTTTTGGTTATATTGATAATTTTTTAAAAACAAATATTGAGTTTCTATTTAGAAATAGAAATAAAAAAAAAGTAGTGCTAAATTATAAGAGACGCATTGTTGAGAAAATCAGATATGCAAATCAATATTAAAGAAAAGAACTTTAAGGTAGTTGAGAATAATAAGAAAAGTGCATCTAAATGAGAAAAAGAAAAGAAAGAAAATATTAAAAATAATAAACTGAGAGAGAAGAGACTTTAAATTGTGTATTTTAATTGATAGTGTAAGAGTAGTATTAAAATACTTCAAAGTTCAAAATAATTCAAGGTTCTCTTGGGGAGAAATTGGTTGAAACAAAAATTACATGCTACTCACTACGAGTTCATAAGGCATTTATGAGCATTTGAGCAGCTACATTAGGTGCGAATGCTATATATACACATTGCGAGATACATATAAACTGGAAGTTGATGTGCCATTGTGCATCATAAATACTATTTAACAAATATGGTTTCGTTTGGATTTGTTAAACTGTAAAGATAGAGAGTGCACGAGCCACATATAATTGGACAATAATGCAATTTAGGCTACATTTATTTGCTATAAAATGTGGTGGTTTGACCTATAAAAACGAATTGAACTTAGTTTTAAAATTGGTATAATTCCTATCTCTTTAGTTTTTACCAGTACTCCTATCTTCATGTTTTGCATTTTTGTAATTATTTAAAAATTAAATATTAAAAAATACAACTTAATTCTTGACCAGTTTTGTATGTTTCTTACTTGAATTTGATGTTTATGTGGCAACTTTGGCAAAATGTTTTCTAGGTTGAATTTGAGTTTAAGAGGTAAAGAAAGCAATGAGATTTTGAGGTTTAGTAAAAGTAAAATTCATTTTTTTTTGTATCCTAGTTTTGATTAATTTTGATGTATTGGTAGTAGTTAATTAGTTATGCTAGAGTTTTCTTTTGCAATGATAAAAACTTTAATTGTTAATTAGCAAAATTCGTTGTTAGTTGTTTTGTAATTTGCAATGATTTAAAAAAGAGAGTTTAAATTAGATAGTTAAAAACTTTATTATCACGCGTGAATATTTCTCTCCCCCCTCTTCTCTCATTTTTTTCCCTTTAATTTCGTCCATCATCTCTCTAATATAAACACCATATTAAACAAGTAGGAGACAAGAACCACTTGAACAGAAACATGTATGCCACGTGAAAGTTTGAGTGCATGGCATTAAAAGGACTTCATGTCACGTTGAGTTTCGCTCACATTATTTGTTATTAAGAGCGATGAAAATTAATATGGCGATATATTTAATAATAATGTTTTAAAAATTAAATGATTACAAAAAAACTTTTTTTAGGATTAAAAATAAGAGTTAGCCATATAATTATTAATTTAAATTTAAAATTTGGCGATTTTTATATAGAACTTTATTCTATTTATTTTATATATAAACATAAATTTATATATATATTTAATGCAACAAAAATACAACATTTTATATTGCAATAAGCTTTAGCGCAATTGCTACTGATATCTATATAGGAACTATAAGTTAGATTGTGCCTTTGATCATTATTACTATTATTATTTTGAAGGTATATTATTATTATTATTATTATTATTATTATTCAAAAATACTCTACAGTATATTCCAATTTCCAAAAAGTACTGTTTTGAATGTGGTTGATATATGCCCATCAAATCAACTTATTCGATGCAATATACTGTAGGGTGTGTACGTCGCTAATCAATTTCTGCCCAAATAATGAAAAATTAACGCTGAATAAAGGGAGTTATGTTATACTAAGCATTAATGAATCTCCTGTCCAAATTTCTTTTTTTTTTACAGAAACAAAATGAAATCTTCATACTTTATATTCCATCAAATTCTTGCTTGGCAGTTCTTTTGAGTTTTAATTCGCTACATATATTATTGATCAGTGTATATTAAATTGTGACTTAAGTTAGATTAGATTTTCAACAGTATAACCCAAGTCAATTCAAACTATCTTAATTTTATTCTTCTTTTTATTTTATTTTACTTAATAATTTTTTTTATAAATTTCAATAAGAATATATAAATCTATGTATTAAGAATGTTTCTCTTTTTATTTAAAGTTGTTTTGATATTTAAAAAAAACTTTAAAAAATGTAATTATATGTACAATACAAAATCTTATCATTTTATTTAAAATTATTATGATTTTATTAATATATTTTTTTCAAAAAATTAAATCGTAAAGTATGTGTTAATCCAATAAATCAATTCGATCCAAACCTAATTCAATTCATTTAGATAAAGTCAAATTAATAAAATATTTTTAAAGAACCCAAATAAGTCCAACCTATAAATTTCATCAATTTATTTTTTCTTTATCAAACCTACCACATTCTAACCTATAATCAGCCTTATTAATTACACTAAATAATGTGATTTCATTCCATAATTTGGCACAACTTCGAGGTTTTACATTGTAAAGTATTTTGGAAACATTATTTGGTGTAAAGTTGCATCTCTCATAATTGGACACATAAGGAAAATTTTGATAACTATTTAAAGATATCCATTACTCTTTAGCATGAAATTATCATTTTATTTCTTAAAATTAAAGAAGATCAGGTTCGATCGACTGTGTAACCTACCGAAAAATCTCACCAATCAATTTTCTTACACCTTACAAATTTACTCGCTCATTAACTTACTTACATGTCATTCGACTCCTTATATAATATAACTATTAGTTAAAAGAAGTCACATATACTCGTTAAATATATTTAACCAATAATATTAGTTCAAAATGATATAAGTATTCCAAACAAAAATTTAATTTCAAATTATAAAATAAAAAAAGTCTCATACAATTAATATCTCACAAAACACACTAAAATATGATTGAAATCAGCTATTGTGGTTAAGAAAAAAAAATCATGGATTCAATTTTTTTATTAATACAACTTATATTCTAATCAACTAACACTTGTCAAACAAAATAAATAAATAAATAACACAATATTCAACGCTTAATTCAAACAATATCTCAATAAATAAAAAAATCAAACAAGAGTTCATAGCTGTACGTGAAATCCGAAGATATAACAGATGGAGCTTTTGGTAAATTGGCAACGATAGTTGCTTGCTAAAGGGTATTTTGGTCTGAGCATTAAACATTTACGAGTGGTACCTGCTTTTGTTTCCTCAACGTGTTCCCCACAGAAAATAAAGAAGTTGACAACAATATTAAAAAAAATATTAAATAATAATAATAATATAAGCTTATTTCTGACTATTGAATGATTGTTCTTCTTCTTTTTTGGTTGGTTTGTTGACAGCAGTTCCACTTCCAAAACTGAAACATAAATTCTCAGTTTGGTTCTGAAGAACCTGACCCAACTCCTCATTTGCTTCATTTGTGGGGAAAGGAACTTCACTTCTGCTCCACAAGCTGCTTTTGCAGTACTAATGGCAAAGACAGGATACAAACTACGTATCCTTTTATTGTTTTTTGTTTCTTTTAATAAGCTGTGTCTCAGAAAATGCTTTCTGGTTCCCTCTATTAAGGTTGTTGTTACTTGTTACTAGTGACTCAGTTTCTGTTGCAATGTGGGTGAGTTGTGTCCTTGAAAACTCCCAAACTGTTTTTTTTTTTCTTTCTTATTTATGGTTCTTCGTTGGTTGGGGCAAGGTATGGTGTAGGATTTGTGCTTTGTTTGCTTTGGGGGGGGAGTGATGCAAATGTTGGGAAGGTCATTAATAAATAGGAAGTTGGAAGTTATGGTGAAAGGTTCAGATTTTTTAGGCCTTTTCTATCTGTTTTGTGGCTGAGAAATTGTTAGAGGTTAATGTTAACTTTCAAGTTGCTGTTTTTTTATATTTGTGTTATTTGATTTTCTTTATCTTGCTTTTGATAAGCTGAAGTATTCTGGTAGAAGATAATGGATATTTCAAGAAATAATTTTTCTGGTTTAGCTTCAAATGCTGATTTTGTTATTTATTGGGATCGTTGATTGTATTTCTTTTTTCAATGTTAGTCTGTTATTGAATCTGTGTTGTGTAGATGTTTGGTTGTTTTCATATTGTGCTTTCCTGAACCAATCAACTGTAGAGGAATTTGCAGCTCATTCAGGGAATGTAAATTGTTTAAAAATTGGAAGGAAGGCGAACCGCCTTTTCATTACAGGAGGGGATGATCGCAATGTCAATCTATGGATGATTGGGAAACCAACCTCTCTAATGGTCAGTTGATTATTGCCTTTGTATTTTAGCATTTTGGTGCAATATGACTAAGGCAGGATTGCTAGGCAGTAATGAAAGGTCCATTTCTTATGTGCACTTGTTGCAAGTTATGTTAATGCAATGGTTGTGATTGAAGGATTTATGTTATTCCTTGTGACCAAAGGACTTACTTTCAGTTCATATTAATTAAATGATAAGCTTAAATTTGGACTGAATTAGGATGGTATAATGATGGAGTATGATAGGAATCAATATTTTTACTAAAATAAAGCAGCTATACAAATTATTTACCGAAATTAGGATCCTTTAAATCTATTTACCAATATACATCAGATAGCAAAGTAGCAACATACCCAGATGCCAAAATTGCCTTTTCACGAAAACAGCAAGTTTCTTTAATGGCCAATTCAATGACCATTAATCAAGCAAGTCTGATGCCAACATTGTTTTTTTGCCACATAACTAGCTTGAAAGTTGCAAAGGAAAAAATTGAATCAAACCAAGATGAAGGAAAATTGAGCTCTGTACGACCTTAAACATACAAGCAGTGAAAAGTGAAAAGATTTCTTAAAAATAAACAAAACTTTAAGCCTGAGTCTATGAACCTTGAAATCTGGGAACTAGGAAGGTAATGCCGGGTTTGATTTCTATAAGTTTTGGACAATCCTCACGGATTTCTCCGTAGTGATCTGGCCCTGCACTGTTACTTCCTGGTGATTCAAATACCATTGTGTTCCTCCTTTTGCTGTCCCAGAATAAAACAGAGCTTGAAACTCGCTCAAATCTATCTTTTTTACCATATGTAGATCATAGTAATCTATCATCTGTATTTTTTATCTGATTGGTTCCCTTTGTGACATGGGTTTGAGACTTTGAGTTTCTTATGATAGCAGCAGAACCATGTAGAGCTTTGAACCTAACAGTGTTATCTTACTGTAAATATATGCAGAGTTTGAGTGGTCATACTAGTTCAGTAGAATCAGTGACTTTTGACTCTGCAGAAGTGTTGGTTCTTTCTGGAGCATCGTCAGGGGTAATAAAGCTTTGGGATTTAGAAGAAGCAAAGAGTAAGTTAATTAGTATATTCTGAAGTCATGGACTGTATAATATATAATGATCTCATTTATAGGGCATCAAAATTTTATGCTAGAGAAGAAGTGCAAACTTGCTGATTATAAACAGGCAATTATTTGATTTAAGAATTGAGTTAGTGTGTGTTTGGATACAGCAAATAATCGATTTTGGGGCCAAAAACCGTGGTACCACCGTGAATTTTGAGAAGCAATTATGTGTTACTGTGGCTCTACCATGGGGTTTGGCCACGAATTTTTTTCACCGCACTGCCACCCTAAACACGCACTTACACTATCTACTTTGCATGCATGGATTATAAAGGCATCTAGGAGAACTATTATAAGTCCAAATTAAGCTTTTTGAATTGTTGGGTGAAATGTAAGGTTCATGCATTTTCCAATTTATCAATACACCACTAATATGTGTGCAATTGTTCTTCAAGTATAGTGGTTCGCACTCTTACTGGACACAGATCTAATTGCACTGCTGTTGAGTTTCATCCATTTGGTGAGTTTTTTGCATCTGGCTCCTCGGACACTAATCTAAATATTTGGGATATCCGAAAAAAAGGATGCATTCAAACATACAAGGGTCATAGCCAGGGCATCAGTACTATCAAATTCAGTCCAGATGGCCGTTGGGTTGTTTCTGGTGGATTTGATAATGTTGTGAAGGTAATAGCATTGAGTTTGTTGTGGCATAGCTTTTAACTGAATATAACTTTTACAATTGTTCTATAGATAAATTATAGATCTAACTTACTATCTTACAGGTCTGGGATCTAACAGGTGGAAAGCTCTTGCATGACTTCAAGTTCCACGAAGGACACATTAGGTCCCTAGATTTTCATCCTCTTGAGTTTCTTATGGCTACAGGTGACTTAGTGTACCTTACTACCTTAGAGCAGCTTGGAGTGGTAGATGCTCATGCATGTGCATTAAATTTGTAAAGCTCCCTGTTTCATAATTATAATGTTTCAAGTGCACAAAATGAGAATTTACTTAGGTTACATAGCTGGTCAAGCTTAATGGAAATTTATGCAACAATGCTACATCTGTCATCTGTGGAGGGACTAAGGAAATATTTGAACATCTTCAAATACTCAATCAGGGGTTATCTAGAATGCATTCTGGTCTAGCCCCCATAATGCTTTGTGGGTGGTATTAAATCATGTTTTGTTAACAACCCAAAATGCATGCTTGGGTCCAGAGTTCATTTTTGGGAAAAAAAAAGTTTAAAAAATATTTTGCCTAAAAGGCCATCTAGAAAAAAATTCATTTTCAGTGTAATTAACAACCCAAACTGCATGCTTGAAGTTTGTATATTTACACAAAACATAAGCATTGTTTCTATTTTAGTAATTTTATATCCCAAGGTAATTTACTATTCAAGCAATACTCATTCTCACAAGATTACTTTAGGTTGAGCATTCTAAAATTCTAAAACATAAAACTAATCCTTCAAAAGGAAATTCTTTCTAAAATAATTCTTCCACACTGCATTCTACTGAAAACAGTTTAACATCACTTATCGAAACATGCTTGTAGTCATCACAAATTCACAATCACTATTGGCAAGGATCTGGCTTTGCTGCCACCACTATTACTTTGCTTCCATCTTCACTATTGCTGAACCTATCATTATCATTTATCAATTATTGTTATCACTGCTCCTGAACTTTTGTGAGGTTACATAAACATAATTGAGTTTGACATATATACGAAATTCATGTTCTTTTGTCTTGGTTCATCACTTTATTGAACCATGACTTGACCTTGAAGGATGTAAGCTGTTATTTTGACCAAAGCATTTATATTGAAAATATTAATTGAAGTTCATAAATTGTTATTCTTATTTGGCAAAAAAATAAGAGTTCGTAATTTGATTTGCAGGTTCAGCAGACAGAACAGTGAAATTTTGGGATTTAGAAACCTTTGAACTGATTGGATCTACCAGACATGAGGTATTAAACTTGCTGAAGCTTTCTTCTTCTGTTTCAAAAGAATCAATTATACCCATTTGTATAGCATAAATTCTGCTTCCAAATCTGCCTCTTATTAATTGAATTTTTGTTGTAATACATGTAAATCCGTTTTATACCACTACTATCTTTCTTTGAATCTCTTAGATAAACCCTGCTTGACACTTTTTATTTTACTAGTTTTCCATCACATAGTTGTGGATGGTTCTAAATGCAAAATGATTAGTTTAGTTGTGAGCTAGAACATTTCTGTGACTTTAAATTGCTAGTGTATCGTGCCCAGTTGTTAATCTTACTGATGCATAAAATGTTAAATGTGTTTTCATGTTTTAAGTCATATACTACGATGCATCTTAGTTGCCATTTATTTTCCAAGATGCAAATGCTCACAAAAATTTATATGAAATAGTAATTCTAATAAGTAAAAATTACTCTGTATTAGGTATTGGGGGTACGCTCAATAGCTTTTCATCCTGATGGACGGACTCTATTTGCTGGACTTGAGGATAGCTTGAAGGTACAGATTGTTTGTTCCAATAATAAGATTATAATGATAAACAACTTAAGCAGGATAAACAAATCATATCTAATGCTCATTTATGGTAGGTGTATTCATGGGAACCTGTTATATGTCATGATGTTGTTGACATGGGATGGACAACTCTTGGCGACCTCTGTATTCATGACGAGAAGCTTTTGGGTTGCTCGTTCTACAGTAATTCTGTTGGAGTATGGGTATCAGATATTTCGGTAGGACTCACCCTCACTAGATTAGTTAATATATTTATTTCTCAATTTAAAACCTGATATCTGTGTTAATTATATTTAGCTCAAATAGTATGATTGTAGAATTACTACTTATATGGTTGCTATTATGTTAATTGCTAGTTTTAAATGCAAAGCTGCCATTTCTGCGGTGCTACATGTAAACAATGAATGTCATGACTACATGCCTTCCATATTAATCTGTGAACAACAATAAACTAACATTGGGATGCATTTCTTGTAAATATATTCTCTGTTAGCTAGCTTATCTTTCTGATTGTTATTTTTAATGCATCAGCTTATAGAGCCATATAGTGGTGGCTTGGAAACTGAGAAAAAAGAAAGCACAGAGCAGAAACTTGGTCTCCAGGGAAGACAAATGGAGAAAGTAGAAGCTAGTGTGGGACTGACTTTTGGGTTGTGCAGTATGTCTCCTGACAATGAATCGAAAGAGATAAAGAATATATATATAGACTGTAAGCCACAGACCTTTTTGTCTACCCTTGTTGATGTTGGACATGGCTTTATCAAAATTCTTTACAAATTTAGCTTTCTAAATAAAATTTGTGCCATAAAGTACATCTGAGCTCATTAATAGGTAGGATGCTGCAATTGCATCAGTGGATTGTCTGGTGAAGAATCTGCAGACAATTTAATTTAACTGAATCAAACTGAAAATTTAATTTTAGAAGGCCTTAACTGAAGTTCTTTGAAGTGAGTTTATCTCTAAAGTGAACAAGTAGGGCTATAATGCTATATCCACCATGGAATTTATTAATGTGCATCATAATCTTAACCCATGAAAATCTAAAGGCGGGTGGTGCATCCTTACCTATTCTCTTTAGAGGAGCTTTTTAGTAAGACTATACATTTTCCCATGTCAATATTTTTTGTAATTCTTGAATACTGTCCCAATGATGTATTGAAGAACTTTTTTTTTTTTCTTTTTTGGCATATAAAGCTTCTGGAGGGAATCCTGATACCTTACTAAGATCCAGGTCTTACAATTCTCCAAAAGTAGATCTTCCTGAGGAATCCAAAGAAATGCTAAACTGGAGTCCTGCAACAAGAGCTCGAGCAAAACAAAATGAAGCACTTAGAAAGTCTTACATTGTGCCAAACGTTGTACATCGGGACATTCTCAATGGTAAGGAATTGGCAACCTTTTCAAAGACAAAAGCTGGGATGTTGCTTAAGCCAGTTCATGTTCAAGGAGCATCCACTGACATTTGATTTTGATGGGTTTTTATCAGATTTGGATTCCGGAGCAGTTTGTGATCCTGTAAGAAAATCTGACAGTGCAAAAGATCCTACCTTCCCAATGAAGCTTGGATCCCAGAATGAAGTCAGAGAATCTATTGAGGATAAACATCCTATCAAAAGTGTCACAGAGAAGCTTGAAAAAACTTTAACACCAGACAGATTTTCTGACCAAGAGAAATGTAAGTTTGTTTTCCTGGCAAATCCCATTATGGGTCAAATGCAAGTCATTGCTGATTTGTGGATTTGGCTACTCTAAAATGATTGGTTCAATTTCGAGAGAAGTGTCACATCTCAAGTTGTAAACAATTCTTGCAATTTCCTTTACTTTGACAAAAAATTAGCAAGCTGCCCCACCAATCTCTTCTCTATTCTTAATTATAGCATGGGCTAAATTAGTGGCTGACATCATTGCCCTGAACTATATTTGGCTTCTTATTGGTTGAATAACTGCTTTTCATTTTGATCCCTTACCTATATACACTTGAATAAGCCAAGTTCTAATCATATTATGTTTCTCATTCATCATTTGGCTCTTGCTTGACAAATCTGTGGATATTTCTACTGAACTTCTATGTATGCTTCTTATTGTATCAGAAAAAAATGTGTTATTTCCGACTTCATTCTCCTGAAAAATATTGAATAAACTGTTGGCCAACACTCGAGTTTTGACAGATAAACTCTAATATAGATGTTTATAAATTGTGATTCTGACCTGTAGTTTATTGATATTTTAGTTCCACTTGTGTAAAAAGTTGGCATGCCATGTGCTTTAGGTCATTAATATGGGAAAATAAATTTGTCATCCATGTTTAATATGTGATTATCTTTCAGGTAATCAATCCTCTCCTTACACCAAAGAGATGAGTCCAGTTAAATATGTCAATGGAGGTTTGCCATAGCTCATCAATATTGTTTTATGCACCAAGAAAGCCCCTGGAAACTGAATATTTTAAATTCTGCTTTTGGCAGTTGCAGTTTTACAAGGAAGGACCCGTTCTTTGGTTGAGAGGTTTGAAAGAAGGGAAAGAACTCCTACCAATGAGGATCAAGCTAATGCAACCCCCACCACAATATTTGAAAATAAGGAAAAGAAATTCAAAGATCAAACTAATGCATCCCCTATCACCACCCCAACATCTGAGAAGGGGGAAAGAATTCTTGTCAATGAAGATCAAAACAATATGTCTGCAGTTTCCAACACAACCAGTGAAACTGATAAGTCAGCTAACTTACTGGTAAAAATCTAGCTTGTAACAAGATATAGTGTAGTCAAGCTAGATTTTTTTTGGTCATGCTGCTATCGCTTTTTCACAATTTGTTGCATTGGTTTAGTTGAACTTACTCAACTATATCTTGTTATATAATGTCAGAAAGTTGAACCTCAAGTTTTTGGAAGGGATTCAAACTCCGCAAATGATGGAGAGATAATTGAAGGTCTGATGCAAACTCATGATGTAACATTAAGTAATCTCCGTTCACGTTTGACAAAATTACAGGTATTTTAGCTAGTCAGATATTAATAACATTTGCTTTTAGACTAAGCCTGAGTTTAGAGTTGTAATCCCACTATGTATTAATTTTAGCCATAAAACTTATAACAGTGTTCGGCTATAACCTATATGCTGAGATGTAAAGGTGCATTTTTGTTTTAGTTTTCTTAACAGGGATATAGAAACTAGAAAGAAAGGATCCAGCTTCCCTAAAGTGAGCAATTCACTTTAGAAGGTAAAGTAATATCAGTCGTTGTCAAGAAAAATAACCGTTGATGTTAAGTACACATGCTGACATGCATAACCCACCATGGATATGTTGGAATAGCACCTATTAATTTTCTCATCAACGACTGAAATTACGTAATTTATCTATACTAACTTTAAAGAAGCCAAATCCAGAAAGAAAAATACAAAAGCTGAAACAATTTCATTCCCCAATTGGTTCTAAGTAAGGTGCATTTGCAGGTAGTGCGACATTTTTGGGAGCATAATGATACTAAAGGTGCCATCAGTGCTTTGAGAAAATTGCCTGATCAATCTGTGCGTATTTTTTTTATTAAGTGGTCATGTGTCACTTGTTCGCTCTTTGTTTGTTCTGTATTAAATGCTTTAACTAGTTATTTATGGTTTTGTTATTTAATATATTGTCTTGAAGATAACTTCCTCTGAATGTAGGTTCAAGCTGATGTTATCAGTGTCCTTGTTGAGAAGATGGAGATTCTCACCTTAGATTTATTTTCTTGTTTACTTCCTGTGCTCACAGGTTTGTTGGATAGCAAGATAGAAAGGTAATTCTTTATTAACATGGTTTTAGGAAAATTCATACTGGAAGTTAAAGTATGTGTGACCTCATATTTGGCTTTATCATGTTTGCGAGTTCTTTGTAGGCTGTGACCTCACAAAAGCACTTTAAAATGCATGTTCCTACTGATGGTGTTGCATATCACTGAGGATTTGGTCTTTAACCAAGCCCAATGAAGTTGTGTGATCCATTTAGCTGACCTCACAGTGTGATTTGTGTTGTTCCTACTGATGGTGGCCTAAGGCCTTTGCAGAAAATTGACAAATCGGTTTTGGTAGACATTAACTCAGTTCTTACTGTGCAGACATGTGAAGGTGTCACTGGATATGCTGCTTAAGCTTGTGGCAGTTTTTGGTCCAACAATACGTTCAACCATTTCAGCACCTCCCTCTGTTGGGGTTGATCTACATGCAGAGCAAAGGTACCCTCCATCTTCACCTAATGTGGCTTTCACTATCTCAAAGATTATATGTTAATGATCCTAATTTATGCAAAATCTTGAGAACAGGCGAGAATGCTCCAATCAGTGCTTTATGCAATTGCAAAAGATTCGGCTGATTCTTCCAATATTAATACGGTAATCATTGTAGTCTTTAGTGTTGCCAACACATGCATTTTTAAGTCGATGTTGTAGACTGATGATTTTAATATAGAAAACAAAAAAAAGGTCCTTGCAACTATATATTATTATTCCGATGGTAAAAAGGTATGTTAAACAATTTGCATTGTCTTTTGGCAGATTATTTGTGTTTCTGTTTATTTGCTTCTGATTTTATTGAGCATCAAGTCCTCTCAGTTTTATATTAAACCACTTAATCTCGTTGATTCTTAACCTGTTTCTTTACATATCACCCTGACATTTATTTACATCTCGATACAGCAATCAAGAGTCACCGTTTCACTTTTCCCCTGGTGCTTTTTGTTGCAGGAGGGGTGGCTTATTGGCCAAGTCTGCCCAAGAGCTGAATTTAGTTCTTCAACAACCCTAACTAAAGGTGAACTTCAGCCAACTCATGAATGAGTGACTTGGTTTAACCTGCTGTTTAGCAGTATTGTGTACAAAACATGAAGCCTTCATGTTTCCTTCCTTATAAGGAATAAGATTTTATTTATCAATTTTATTCCCTTTCACATTTCTTTTGATGATTTGCACTAGCGACGGTTGTCATCGGCTTTGTTTAATGGCAGATAATTATATCAAGTGGGATATGTGTGAGATTTCTGAGTGAATTATTTGACCTTGTGTTTAATTGTTTGAAGGTGGAAGGGAAGCAGTCATCTAAGTATCTTGGTCTTCAGCTATTCCCAAGGCTTGTGTTCTAACATTGAACTTGTGCTGGTCTTCAACTGTATTTTTTTATAAAAAAACTTCATTCTACTTATTACAGCTACTGACCCCAGCATGTTTACTCAACTGGGGTCTGGTGCACCTTGGCAAAGCCTGGTGCCAAATGAGTAAATGTATAAGTCTGCTGTATTTAGCAGCTTTGCAAAATTCCTTGTATATGCAATATTCAATGAAATGTATCTTTTTTTGGGTCAAAGTACTCATGCTTCTTTTGTTAAAATAATCGGAGTGATCAGAACTTACAAATATGATGTTCACCAAACATTTAAATCGTAGAATGCTCAATTTGAATACTAGGCAGATTAACATTGTCATACCAATATCAAAGCAAATTTGTATGAAGGGCGATGATACTTGCGTTGACTTTATCATTATAAGAGTTTGCTGAATAGGTTTTTTCTTTGTTTGGTGAACAGAGTTTTGTGAGTTGGTAAACATCATTTTTCCTTTTTACATTTCAACTACTTGAATAAGACCATCGAGCCATTATTTTGATAAAATACTTTAAGGCTAAATACTCATTTTGATCCTTAAAAGTGTCTAGCGCTGACAGTTTGATCATTGAAAAATGAAAATTTTAAATTTCGTCTCTAAATGTGAAAAAAATACAACAAATTGATCTTACCATTAACTTTAACGTTTCTTTTTACATAGCATGTGACATTCCTAAGTGACAGTCCATGTGTGCAAAAAGATGTCATGTTATTGATAATTGTACTAGAATAATATGTTAATATGTTTATTATGGACTAAATTATCAATATTGAAAATTTTATTTTATTTCCTTTCATAGCAACCTCCCTCCTTAATATGCTAACAAATTAGTCTGTGAACATTACAATTTATTTTCAATTTGGTTCTTTAAAAATATAACTTACCGATAAATTAATCCACAAAAATTAAAGCACCTAATTAAATAACCTCTAAAACAGCACACATGCAAATTGAAATTATTGTTATCAAATATGATCTTGATTTTCACTCTTGCCCTTGTGCCCGTTCTCATTTCTGATCTTTGTTGCGGATAAAATTTTGTACCCACACTTATCCTCGTTTAGGGTCGGGTATATTTGCCTTGCCCTCATTCTTGTTCACTAAAAATTATTATCACTTTAAAATAATATAATTATAGATATTTTTATCTAATTTTAAATTTAAAACTAAATTTAGATGTTGTTAAAATGAAAATAAGCCATAAAATAAAATACAATGATCTAGAATATAAACTCAATCCATTACAATAAAAATGTGTCAAGTTTCATAAAAAGTAGGAGTGTTAAAAGAGAGAAATTATATTTGATTATAACTGAACAATTATTTTTTATTTTATTTAAAATATATTTAATAAATTATTTTAAACATAGAGTCAAATTTATGTAAAACATTAATTAGATTTAAACTAATTTATAGTATAAAAATCTCAACCTTGTAATATAAATATTAATCAACAAAATATTTATTTATGAAATTATTCAAATTTATTTTATATGATTTCTAAGTAAAAATAATTTTACAAAAATTTAAAGTAAAAAT
>PYAF01004503.1:1948520-1958653 GCA_007407185.1 Glycine tomentella
TAATATAATATTTAAAAAAAGAAATACTTAACGTAAAGAAAGAAATAAAAAGGAAAATAAAGATAAATTAAAAATCAAAAAGAAGGAAAAAACATAAAATAAAAAATCTAAAAAAAATATAATAGATAATAAAATAGATTGATAGTAGCAATAGAATAGAAAAATAAAATCAAAAGGTAAAAAAGAAAGAGAGAGAATTTTTGGAGGAAAAAACTTCTAATTATATGTTGACATGTGTTCAATTTAGACATTGTTTCTATTACTAGTAATAATAGATTGACTCGATAATTTGTTGAGCTTAAGTATTGATTTTTTTTAATCGATAAATATTAATTTTATAATTTTATAAATTTTATTAGAAATATCAGTTCAAGAATTTATACTATCTCTTTTCTTTCTTCTCCATTCTTCAATGAATTAATCTTATATTTCAGTTGCGAGGTTAATGATGGTGGCTTGGGTCACAAGATTTGATGCCTCGGATTTCTATGTTCTATAGGATCTTTTTCATTTTTTTATATTTTTTTATGAAATGAATCACTGGAAACTATTATTCTGATGTATATTTGAGATTAGCAATTGCCTTGGAGAATTTCAATTAGGGACCAATATATCTGTCTACTTGTTCATTCTCCTTTTTTATTTTATTTTATTTTATTTGTTAGATAACCATTATTAAATATTACTGTCTTGAATTCTCGACTCTCCTATGGTTATCTTGTCGATTCTATGCACATCTTCCCCATCTCTATTGCTGGTTCAGTGATATGATTTTCACTAAAAAATGAATTTTGCTGGGATATAAAACTAACCTTATACAATGAGTATAGTATTTTTAGGCTCCTCCTAATTCTTTTTAAATAAATTGATTAACTTGCATTACATACATCACTAATTTGGTTTCAAAAGATTGCATTTAAATAAGAAATAGTTTATAATATATACTTTAATCAACAGGATTTTTAAAGACACGATAACACTTTCCTATGTAATAAATATATATGAACGTACCTCGGGAAAGAATCGTAATTTTGATTTTTTTAAAATTACCTTCCCTAAAAAATAACATTTTAAAAATAACTTTATAACCTGTACGGTACCATATTACTTGTTATTGACGGTAAAAAAAAACATGGTCCAAACAATTTTTTTTTAAATAATAAATTTTACTATAAACCTCCTTCAATCATTTTACAAAACACTTCTTTAAAGTTTTAATATATGATTAAGATTGGTATAAATATACTTCTTTGAATAACAAGCATGTTACACACTAATCATTAGTTCTTTCATATTAATCTTATAAAATCTTTATCAAAATAAACATAATACTCATTGTCACAAAATTAACTAATTTCAGTAAATCATGCCTTAACCTTATAACATGGAAAACCTTCTCAATAGTAGATTTGGAAGGTTTATAGCCTTCGTTCTTAATTATACTCCAAAGATGGTAATGAATAAATTTTATGAACATTTTTCTTATATCATTTCAACAAAGGCAATCCTCTCCGAAAAAGGTTGGAGAAGGAGAACGAATGATCACTGCACCTCCATGATAAGTTGGAATAATTTTTATTTCCAAATAATTTTTAAGAAGAATTTCCAAATAATTAAAAACCCGTTTGTGAAGTTTATTTCCCAGTTTCGAAGATTACAATTTTTCTCCGCATACTATGCTTAAACATACCATTAATTTATAATTAAAAGAAATATCATCATATCATCTTATTAGAAAAAAAAATCCTATTACACTCATAAACAAGTGTTTGGTACATGAAAACTAATGTTTAGTTTAGTTTTTTTTTACGAAATTAAATAAATATAACAATCAAATTGAAAAATAATTAATTTTCTTTGTGGGAATAATACCTTTTTATTTAATCAGTTTATATACCCTCTAAGATATTAAAAAGTATTTGTATGATTGTATCGTATCTTATTTGAATTAGTAAAAAATTATAATACCTAGAGTATATAGTCTCATAGTAGCTCTTTTGGCATATTATAGTTAGAAGTCAAAAAATCATTTGTATATTATAAAGTTTTCTTTATTTATTTAATTAAATAATTTTTATACTTGTTCTTATTTTCATGCAATTATGTGTTTCATTTTAATTTATGGCATGTTACGTGAGTTTTTATATAAAAAAACTAATTTTCTTTTGTTTAATTAATTATCTCATCAATTAAGCTTTTTACCTCCTTTAGTTTTTTTTCTTCTATTGGACAACTAAAACAGAAATTTCATAGAACATTTGGAAGACCGGTAATATTATATGGAGTGGAATGCTGGTTAGCACACGAGTAACATGAGTCTAAAATAGGGGTAGTAAAAATGAGAATGTTAAGGTAAATGTGTGAATATACGAAGATGGATAAAATAAGATATGAAGATATTCAACGAAAGATATCAATAATACCGGTATATGGATATATGAAAAGATGAAAAAGCATAGATTGAGGTGGTTTGAACACGTTATGAGACTATCACTAAATGTTCTCGTAAGAACAAAAGTTTGTTACTAAGAGCTAGACACAAAGAGAAATAAAGGTCGACCGAAACTTATATGAGAAAAGGTAGTTAAACAAGATCTAATGAAGTGAGATATAGATTGAACGGTATGTTTTAAGACAGAGTTGAGACAAACTATAAACTTGGTGGAGGGTTAAACCCAATAGTATCTATTCTACTTATTCCCTTATTTTAATCATTTTCCTCCTTTTTTCTCTATTCTTCCTTTTACTTCTCTTTTATTTTAGCTTATTTTTTTTTGTCTTTGATCTTATTTTCACTTTTTTCCCTTCTTTTTCTTTCTTTGTTTCATTTTCGATTTATTATTGGATTCATCTACCACCGATCCTAATTTAGATTAAAGATATTGTTAATGTTGATTCATCTTTTTTCAATCAATGTTAACTATAATGATCTCAAAAATAATTTCACTAAAGTGTTATTTAATTATTTACATAAAAATCTTGTGAACATAAAAGTGTATAAATATCAGTAACTCGTGTGCTCCCACACGTGCAAATTGCAATGATAAAACAACCAACCCAACGTGATGATGCAAAATAAAAAGAGAAAGACAGAAACCAGACCACATGACCCTAAGTTGAGAAAAAAATGGACAAATGAAGAATAATAGTATTTTCTTTTTTGGGTATAGAAAAAAAATAGTATTATTGTATTTTCTTACACATTTTCCTATTATTCTATGAAGAAATTATACAAACAAAGTAAATACATTTAAACTTTTAAAATATTAAATGCCTACTCTAAAACAAAAAAGCATTAAATGCATTTAATAATATTGATCAAATAACTATAAATTCTTCTATATCTTTTCACTCGGTTAGTATAATAAAGTATTGAATGTATTTAATATTTTTAAGACATTCAATTCAATACTTTTATTTTTTATTTAATATTTTTCTTTATAAGGAGATAGTAAAAAAAATACTAATACTACGGAAATTTAAATTTGAGAATATGAGAATTAACTTAAAAAAAGAAAGAAAGAGAATAAGAGAATTAATAGAAAATCAATAAAAAGTAGATTTAGGATATGGAATAGTACTGCCATAATTACACAAAAGACCAGAAATTTGTCCTTATTCAACCACGGAAATTCAAATTTTCGGACACACACACTTTCCCAGTGGGCAAAAGCGCGCAATCGCGAAAGACAAAACCAATAAAGAATATACATGAGGAAAAACTAAAAAGTAACAAAGGGCAAAATGGTACTTTGGGTCAACATTCCCCCAAATATATAAGACAGAGAGACGCAATAGTTTTGAGAAATTGAAAATACAAAAGCCTACACGACATTCCCCTATTGTCGTAGTCCATGGTTGTTGTATCATGATGTATCCTTTCACTTTTTATTTTTATTTTTTTCACACTTCCACCTTCTCTCAAATTTCCATCATCTCCTAACGTTTAATTATTACAATTATTATTATTATTATTATTTTCACAAAACCAAAAATCAAAACCGCCACTCTCCTGAATTCTCCGCCGGAAAACCACCTCGTACCAGTTCTTTCCTCGTACCCACTACATCGCGGAAAACCTCTTTCCTCGCTCCATTTCCGTTGTGTCTGTTATTATTTTATTTTATTATTCTCCGTTCGCCGTGGGGCTAGTCGGGCGGGGGAGTAGCGTTTTTTTGACGAGGGCGGTGTCTGCTAAAGTGAACCGGGCGCGTAAGATTAAGGGGAACTTAAAAAGGTGGTTGTTTTTGGTTTTAATCTGGAGCGTACACGTGTATGGCGATGGTGACGTGGAGCACCTGGCAGGAGCTTCTCCTCGGTGGAGCGGTTTCCCGGCACGGAATCCAAGATTGGACGGTCATTGCCGCCGAACTCAAGACCCGAACCGTTTCACCATGCATTTTCACACCCGAGGTAATTATATTATATTAATTATTATTAAATTTATTTATTTTATCTATTATTGTCTCTTTAAGAATAAACATTATATAATTTGTAATTTAATTTTTGGTTCAACTTCTAAGCCGTTACGGGTCATTATTATTGGTTGACTCATTGACCTATAATTTTTCTATTATAATTACTGTGAAAATCCTGTTATAAATATATAAAATAAAATGAATTTATTTAGTCAACGAGGTTTTAGACCAGACACTTTACGGGTCCACATCATGGTTAATAAATTTAATTAAGAACTCACCCAAAAAATTAAAATAAAAAAATATTTATTATGAATATTGAGATCGTAAAAAAAATTATGAGTAATATAATTTTGCATATTTTATTATTTTTAATTTCTTAATAATACACTAAGAATATCAGTTAATATTTACCTGAAAAAAAAAGTATATCAGAAAATGTGTTGGAAACATTAGAATGTGTTCGAAACATAATGGTTATATGCGAAACAACGATTGAGACGCCCAAAAATCATGTGTTTGTGTGTTGGATTTTGCAAACGTGTTTTGCGGGGAATGGTGGTATTCACGTTCAATTTGTTTTGTTCACTTTAATGAATTTGTTTACTATGCTTACATCTTTACTTGCATTTGGTGATTGAGTTGGTGCAAATTCTATTCCTCAATTTAATCGGGTGATATTATAACTGACATTTCATAACTGGCATTAGCACTCAGCACCACATGACACATAAAAATCCTAGTATAAAGCATGCCCATGTTGGGTAAAATACTAAAATGTCCAAAGGATTACGAAATTTTGGTTCAAGTATTAAAATAAAATAATGAAATGAGCCATGGAGGTGGCACAAGTAGGAGTTGTGTTGTTTTAGAGCATGTGATATAGCTTTTCATTTTGCATTGGTTAGAATCCTACGTAATCTGAATTTAGCATGGTCTTTGGTTATTTGATGAAACTTAAGCCAATGTTTTTCCGTATGATTTATTTTGTTTTCCTAGTTGAGGCCTTGTGGACTGGTATGCCCTTTCAAGTTTCAACTACCGATGCATATCAATCATGTTCAAGTGTCAAAAATGAAGCTTGCAATACTGCTACTCTTCATGCATGCTGCAAAATGTGAAGAAAAATCTTTTTGATGAACTTTCATTTTGACAGAGGTATTTCTTTTTGCAGGTCTGTAAAGCCAAATATGAAGAGTTGCAACAGCAGTATCCTGGGGGTTGCACGTAAGTATAATTGTTTTTTTTTTCTCTCTTTCTCTTTCTCAATTTGAATTTTCGCAATCTGATAATAATCCACATCTAGCTTTAGACTTGATGAAATACACTCTGGAGACGGCATATAAGTTGTGTTATATCTCTCACTGTATTATGGTAAAGCAACGTTTTCAGGTCTTGGTTTGAGGAGCTTAAGAAGAAAAGAGTGGCAGAGCTTAAGAAAGATTTGGAGCTATCCGAGGAAGTAATTGGGTTAGTTATGGCCATATTTATTTGTATGCTGAGATTTTGTAAGACAGCAAAGTGATGTTTCTGAAACACAACGAATGTGGAATTTTTTCAAGCGTTTTGCTAAGTGACATGTTAAAAAACTCTCATTGTTTAGCTTGCACATACTACACCCTACCGTCCCTAGGGCAGTGCAGTGGTGCAATTTTGACCACAAGAGCTAGTTAGTGTAGAAATCACTTTTCACAGTTCTGATTGCCAGCATTTTGGGTGTAGTTATACTCAACAATATCTTTGTTTTCAGGTCCCTTGAGTCGAAGCTTGAAACCCTTCAGGATGGGAGGGATGAGAAAAGAGATGATTGCCATGTTGACAATGGCTCGGCTGAACCAGAGTTACATGTTCCTTCGCAGAAATTGGATAGAGTCGACACTTCCGCAAAAGGGATGTCAAAGGATGGGTTATCTGCTGGGAGTTTCACACATGAAACTAAGACAAACTGGACTCATGAATGCCAGGTACCGACAACATCTTGTGAAGATGTGGGGACCAAGCCTGAAGTTTCCGGGTCTAGTGAACAGGAGAAAGTTTTTAATGTAGATAAGTCGGCTCACACTGTATATGAAGGACAGGGAGGGTGTTTGAAAAGACCGAGAGGGAAGAGAAAGAGGAAGGATTGTGGCAGAAGTATTAATGAAGTAAGTGTAAGAGAAAGTGATTTTTCAGCTGATGTGTGTAAAGAAAGTTCTATCAGCAACTGTGGTGAGATTGTCAAGTCTTCTGGTATGAATGAGGAGAATGCAAACTTGAAGAAGGCTGGAATTAAAGATTTGATGGAGGTCTTAGATTCTTGTTTGGCAGTTCAAGGTGCTTCTGCCTTCTCTTATAAGCATGATAGCCAGGTATGTGTAACTTAGAGATCCCATTCTATTCTTCTATAGTTGGCTTTTAACTTTTCTCACCATGTAAATTGCTTTTGATGATAGGTCCACTAGTTTCTTAGATGCACATGCTCTTGATCTTAGAAGCTATCTATAGACTACTGGATTTGTGGTGTTCGTTATTCATTAAGGTGCACTTGTTATGAAAAGAATAGGAGTGGGAGAGAGAGAAAAACAAAAAATAATTATGTACTTAGAATATCTCCAATAGTGCAACTAAAGTTACGGTTCTTAACTCATTTGAGTGGGTCCTATCTTTCCACATTAGATTTAAAAACTTTAAAATCTTTTTACTCCAATGGTGCAATCATGTAAGAACATAAAATGAGTCTCACATATTATCTCAAAATGTTTTTTAATCATAAGAATCGGTTCTTATAGCTGAAAGTCATGTTAACTTCTTCCAATAGTGATCCCAAGTAAGAACTGATTCTTAAACTCAAGAACCTCACAAGAACTGTCACTGGACATGATCTCAGAGAATAAAGTGGAAAGAATGAAGATGAAGTGCTTAACAACTTAGCATTTGTCTTTCCACTTTAATAAATACTTTCCTTCTTATGAGGGAATAAAATATAGGTAGAATAAAGTACAATAGTTCGCACTAAATAATTTAATGTTTTTCTACTTTATTTCTGCATTTTTTTTTTTATAAATATTCTATTTCTATATTTGGGTAAACATAGCTATTAATTATAATAATCACCAATTAAAACAGTATAATAATTAGAGAGTAATACAAATCATTCTATAGTTGCACAAATACTAGGCAACACAGGCAAATATAAATTTCAACAATCCTTTATGTTTCTTTTTAAACGTTTTTCTACAGGTAAAAATTGGTAGTTTTCATTTATTGCTCCATTTTCACCTCTGAAACCAAGCATTTTGCTCTTTTCATGTTATTCCTTTTTAAATTGTTTAGCAATAACAAATGGGATTTAATTTAAGCCTTGAGTTGAGATAAGGAATAAGCACTGATATTCATTATGCACCACTTTTTTTTTATATAACAGAAGCGAGGAAAATACGAGCAATTGATCCGGCAGCACATGGACTTTGAGACCATAAAGTCAAGAATCTGCAACGGAACAATCAAGTCCGTGGTGGAACTTTTAAGAGATTTGCTACTACTGAGCAACAATGCTCTAGCATTCTACTCCAAGAACACTCGCGAATACAAAACTGCTCTACAACTTAGAGACCTTGTCATCGAAACATTGACGGGGAAACTGGAGTGTGCTAGCACATCACCTGTGTGTGATCCTTCTGCGAAAGTCAGTGGCACGTGTTTCAGCACATCACCTATGCGTGATTCTTCATTGAAAGTAAGAAGCATTCGTTCTACTTCGCTTGTGCGTGATCCTTCAGTGAAACTTAGAAGCATGCGTTCTACTTCGCCTGTGCGTGATCCTTCAGTGAAAGTCAGAAGCATGCGTTCTACTTCGCCTGTGCGTGATCCATCAGTGCAAGTCAGAAGCATGCGCCCTGGTAACCGCAAGATTGTTGCAAAGGTAGCTGGTGGCAGCAGCTCTGCTGAAAGGGTCTCAGTTGGAGTTAACAAAGCTAAAAAAGTGGATTCTCTACCAGCTGAAAGGGTCTCAGCTGCAGTTAAGAAAGTTAAAAAAGTGGAATCTCCACCTTCAGTGGAATCCGTCAAGAAAGCTTTTGGTGGTAGAACAAAAAAGGTTGGACGCGAAAATGCAGGTAAGAGAAATGCAATACCAAGAAATGAAAGGAAAAAGAGAGCAAAGTGAGAGTTTGGCCCTCTTGAAGGGTCTCTGCACAAAGAAAACCCTTTTTTTTTTGTTTGCAATCAGAAGGATGAAGTTTCATGCAATCAGAAGGAGCTGCACCAGGGAAAGCACTGGCTACTTCAAATATATGATATTAAGCAGTTCTAAAATTATGAATCAAAGCAAAAAAAAAGAAAAAGTTATGAATTATAGTAACCAATCTAGACAAAATTTCAAACATTAGTAAGTACTTCTAGTAAATCTTTTGTAAGTTGTAAATGCGAATTTTGTTTTTAACAAAAGAGAAGTATACTAATTTAAATCCACAGGAAGTTATGAATTAGCATATTACCGCAAACCAGGTCATTATTTTACTCCATGTTCGTGATTGCTTGTTTGTTTTTGTTTATTCTACCTTTGATCAATTTGGTATAAGGATTCAGTTTATTGAATGTCGGAATTTGATTACCAAATTAACCATCCAATACTTGTGGCCAAGGAGAAGTGAATTATTGTAACAAGAGAAGCAGCAAATTGATTTTTAGGGTTAAAGAGTACTTATATATTCTTACACTATTAGTTTAGTTGTACTTTTCATTGTATATTAAAATATTAAATTAAGCAGGATATGTTTTGATTTATTGAAAATTTTCTTTTGGGTCTAATTTAAAAGTTAATTTTAATGGAATACATTAATGTGCATATGACTTGTCATTACAAAAATATATTTGAAGATAAAATTACTATTGGTGTGACTTATGACTTAGATGTCCCAAGTTAATTTCTTCAGCTCATAGACTCATAGTCATATACTGTCGCTTTATACGACTTTTCTAATCTTGAAAATTTTGAAAATTGTAGCAAGAAAAAGAAAGTAACCTGCAAGAGTTGGGTGGGACTTTTTTACATAAAGGGGTAATTTTTTTTACAAATTATCGATTCGGGGTACTTTTTAAAAAATTTACAGAAAAGGGGTAAGTCGTAAAATTTTTTACGACTTCTTAAAAGAAGGTCGTAAATAATTTTACGACTCTACTTTTTTAATTTTATTCCCTTAAAATCGTATAACTTCTTACGACTTTTAAATTACTATAATTTTTAATTTACGACTTTAAAGTCCTAAAGTAAAATCGTGGTAAAATATACGACTTTCATTTTTTTATTAAATAAGTCGTATATTATTACACGACTTCACTTATATTTTATTTTTTTAAATTTCATTTGGGAAGTCGTATAATATAATACGACTTCCTATTTTTTTTTTTTAAAGTAGAGGTCGTATGAAAGTTTACTACTTCTACTTTTTTTTTTTTTACTTTTATATTTTAATTTATGTTTTTCTTTTAGGCTTTTATAAATTTTGTTTAATTTTTTAAAATTATTTTATTTAGTTAATTTTAATAAAATTATTTTATTTATTATTTAACAATATCCTAATTTTAATTTTTTTATTTAATATTTTGTATAATTTTGTTTATTTTGTATTCAATATAAACATTAAAAGAAAAAACTGTTTTGTTTTGTTATTTAATTTTGTTTTTTAATTTTAATTGTTGTTTACAATTTACTAAACAAAAAATTTAAAAATACAA
>PYAF01004503.1:1958753-1970296 GCA_007407185.1 Glycine tomentella
AAAATAATTTAAAAATACAAAAATAATATAATTTATTATTCTTAAATAATAAATAAAATAATTTTATTAAAATTAACTAAATAAAATAATTTTGAAAAATTAAACAAAATTTAATAAACCTAAAAGAAAAACGTAAATTATAATATAAAAGTAAAAAAAAAAAGTAGAAATCGTAAACTTTCACACGACTTCTACTTTTAAAAAAAAAAATAGGAAGTCGTATTATATTATACGACTTCCCAATTGAAATTTTAAAAAAATAAAATATAAGTAAAGTCGTATATTTTACCACGATTTTATTTTACGACTTTAAAGTCGTAAATTAAAAATTATAGTAATTTAGAAATCGTAAGAAGTTATACGATTTTAATGGAATAAAATTAAAAAAGTAAAGTCATAAAATTATTTATGACCTTTTTTTTAGAAGTCATAAAATTTTTTACGACTTATCCCTTTTCCGTAAATTTTTTAAAAAGCACCCTTAATTGGTAATTTGTAAAAAAAAATTATCCCCATTACGTAAAACAGCGTTGGGTAGCCAGTTGGGTGGAGGCCCCCATCTCCGTGATGCAAATTGAAGTTACCATGAGCCAATACCAATAAATTACTTTATTGTCTTAATTTGTTTAAATTGATTTGCTGAATAAATAAATAATTTTATGTTTTTCTAATGTGCTTATCTAAATGATTTATGTTTTAAAAAAGCATTTTTTTCTCATTTTAAAAAATAAATTCTATCCGTTTATTAAATAAGTATTTTCTAGACATTTATTTAAAATTACTTATTTTAAATTTAAATAAATTGATCCTATAACTTCTCTTTATGCATGTCACTAACAACTATCAAGTTAACTCTTCCCTTTTGGGATTTGTTCTTTATTCATTATTGGTTTAGCAGAATATAGATATGTCCAGGTTGTTGATAAGATTTGATATGTGGACTTTTTTTTTTTTTTGTCTTCTAAGTATATTTTATGTACTCAAAGTCAAATGCATAGTTCATTCCATGACAATTAACTTTTTTTTTAAGTCACAATAATTAACTTTTAAGATAGAAGATGGAAAGGAAATATTAAAATAAATTATTATAAATTAAGGGGTGTTATGCTTAATTTGATATAAGGAAGTGAAAAGTACAAGTAGATCAATCACTTAAAGGAAATAAAGTGTTTTTTTACCCTAATTTTAACATTTTTAGTATATATTTATAGATCATGCATCCATTAGTTTACCAAAAAGTTTCCACTTGATGTGAATATGTCACTTTAAAAAAAAAAAAAACATAAAAAAATATTCTAACAACCACCTTTATAGTTTTATGTCTCAAGTCCAACATAAGTATCACAAGTGTTCCTCAAGAATCTTTCTTTCATCTAAACACTTATTTTATTTAGTATATATTCCCTTATAGATTAGTCCAACCAAACCGATTTATGAAGACACTTTATGGACTACGGTATGGTACCGGTACATATGGTGCGCAGCTTTTTTTACGTTATTCTCCTTGTTCTTTCTCAAGTAAAGTTTACTCTTACAGTCACAAATGCTAGAAACCATATTTCTCTCTTTGTACTCTTTTAAAATGGTTTTCACAATTAAACTGGTGGAGAAAATAAATTAATACAGTGATAAAGGAAGCATAGATGAAACTACATTCACATGAAAAATTTCTCCAAACTCAAAACCACATTCATAATTCATTGGCCCTATAACATATATTTTGATTTTGTCACAAATATTACTTACATTAGTCAATATCTATGTTGTACCATGTGTGCATGTAGGTCTGATCATGATTGACTATTGTAATTGGTGGGCAGGAAAACCCACAATATCAGAGTTCAAATTTCCATTTTTTGCATGTAGGTCTGATCATGATTGACTATTATAATTGGTGGACAGGAAAACCCACAATATTAGAGTTCAAATTTCCATTTTTTGTAACAAAATAAAATGAAAAGAAAAAGAACTAGTGCTTTGAAATATTATGCTTAAGTTTGTGCCCGACTACTTCTCTTTTTTGGGGGACAATGCACGACTACTTTCCAAAAATGTTATAATATAATTTTTTATTCAATTAATTGATCGTCGTGCTTTCTTATTTTAACTTTTTTAAAAATATTCTTACTTTTAAACCAATCATAATAAGAAACATTTTAGTTTAAACTAATTGACTTATCAATAAAGCATATTAGTTATCTCACTACCAACAAGAATCAACATAGATATTGGATGAGTGAATTTATTAATCATGTTGATAAAAATTCAACATTTAATTTTCTGGTCGTGTATATGAAAAATACTTTATTGGAAGAGTTAAAATTTATTTCAATTATCTGTACACTTCAAAGATTAATGTCATGATTTTCGATGAAAGAATACTATTTTCAACAAAAAAAAATTCAATAATCTCAATAATGAGTTTTGAATCTAAGTGACTAATGTCCAAACTATCTACTTGTATAACACTAAAAACAAAAATAATTAACTAAAAATTATTGCTTAATTAACTTATTTTCAAAAATTATTAATATATAATTTGGAGTTTTATTCTTTTAATTGTATATTTCCAAAAAAATTTCTTTCCTCTCACGTTAGTAGGTGTTTATTTTCTACATTAGCACACAACTAGATTGTAATGGTTTTTGTAAAAGAAATTACTAATAACTAAATATAGTTTTATATTACAATTTAAATTGTTGATTGCAAATAAAAATATATTTTTTATATTTAAAGATGTTTATTTATTATAAATTTTAGTTATAATATACTAATTTAATCTTAAAAAATATACTACTATATATATAACATTTACCCTCAAATAATATTCTACGACTTGGGTGGGACTTCCAAGCTGAGTCATTGCCTTCATAATACTATCACTAGCTTAGAGAGTAGTCCAAGTTAATTAATTGAGTGTTTGGTTGAAAAGATTTATTTTAAATAAATTGAATTTTATAAACTTGACTTTTTCGTTAAATGAATTTTAAAAGTATGATCTATGATCAAATAGTTTTATATAAAAACAATTGCTTATATTAATAAAATTCAGAAATATGTTAATAACATATTATTTATAATTGACTGAAATTTATTAAAAATTATAATATTAAAAAAATGTGTTAAAAAAAATATTGTTAACATACAATCGTGTTAAATGATAGTTTAGTAATTTAAATTTGGATCATTGGATTTGGACTCGACTATGTCACTACCGCCGCCACTTAACTAATGTAAGTTGGAGTACTTAGATTAGCTCTTCACCAAATAGGAAAAGTCAAAATGAGACACCGCGGCCACGCAGAGCCACCGCCGCAACCCCAATATTCACCGTCAAGTTCACTTCCTCATCGGAAGAAGAAGCGCAAGCGCAGAGCCACCGCCGGTTCCACTTCCGTTTCCTCCAAAACCAGCTACGCCAATGGCCCTGACCAGCTCAACACTCACATTCATCACGCTACTGTTGCGTGCGAGGAGAAACCTAAACCGGAACAGAGTAAAGCCGCTGTCGCCGGCGACGGTTTCCGTTTCGGTGAGCTAAGGCAGAGAAGCATGAACGGTCGCGATAGTTTCGGAGAATCGGCGGTTACGGCCGTTGGTGACGGTTACGTGACGGAAGTTAGTTCGGTTGCAACGGCAACGTCAGAGACGGTGGAATCGTTGGAGTTAAAGCGTGTCTTGGCAAATGATTCGATTCGTGAGTAGAATCTAGCTGCCACTGCTTTCTCCGTACTTAATTACAAGATCTTTTTCATAAATTTGTTTCTCCTTTATATAAGAACCTTTTTCTAATTTTAGATGCATTAAATATTTTTTTCCTCCATATTCTTACTTAATTATTCTCTTTCCAAACATTAATAAGAAACAATAAAGTGAATAGAGATAAAAAAAAGGGCAATTTGAATAATTAATTGACAGATTTAATGTGATTAATTATATTAACTACTTTTCTTAAGGGGCGTGAATTAGATGAAAGGTTTTTATAATTAGGGACGGAGTGAGTATTATTTATGCCTCTTATCTCATTTATTTATTTCGTGTCTTTTGATTTACTTTTTTTATACTTGCAATAGCATGATGCTATGTGATTATTCCAGCAGTGCTTTACATAGGATAGATTTTGAAACTCTACTATGTTGATTCTTTCTTGATATTTAAGTAAGAGTTTAATTTCACTGTAAAAAAAATTACACTATTAACAAGTCAGAAATCATGTTGTCATGGCTTTTAAAATCGTTATTACAAAAGTCTACAAATTTATCGTATACAACGATTTGTGATTGGATGATAGTCGTTGCATAGACCATTTTCTATTTAAGTAACAATTGATGTGAATGCATGTAATGTAGTGTGTGAGAGTGAAAAATAAATGCTACGGCCTGTTTTTCTTCTTATGTTTCATCTGTTCATTAAACAATGGTAGACCTGTAATTTGATTATATCGACGAGTTTGTTGCCTACCTTTTAATTTGTGTCTTGCTTTGTTAAGGCATTTATGTTGTACGATTTGTTTTCAGCGAAGAGGTCACCTGTGTCATACTTTTTGGAGAAGGTATACCATGGAAATTCTGTGTGGAGCACAACAACTATTGGTGATGAAAAGGGACGAGAAAGAGTGTATGACACTATCTTCCGCTTGCCTTGGAGATGTGAATTGGTATTTGGTATACTTTCCTTTATTTCATTGAAAAGAAAAAGATAATAAAAAGAACTCTGTTTGCAGTTCACAATGTCATCTATGGGTATACTCCAGTCCAGTATTTAGATGCTGTATTTTCTTTCATAATTAACTGATCAGAAAAAAATGTAGAAGTTTTAGGGAAGGGGTGTAACCTGAAACTGTCCACCTACTGTATGTTACTTATTTTATGGCTGTGTATTTCCGTTAAGACATTCTACATTTTGTGTCATGGTTTCTCAAACGTGGAATGTGTTATTGCAGCTTATAAATGTTGGTTTCTTTGTCTGCTTCAATTCATTTCTGTCATTATTAACTATCATGCCCATGAGGATAGCGATGACCATTTGGAGGCTTCTGAAAACAAGGTTTGCCACCTTTCTTCAATTTTCGTCTCTTATTTACAGTACTTTAGTTTATGTTAATTATGCTCGTGAATGAGGATTTAGATAATGGACTAATCCTGCAGTATCATTTTCATTGGTTCCAAGCTGTGAATTTAAGTATTGTCCATCAAGTGCAATCTTTTAGCATTCAGTTTCAGAAATCGTAAGTTTTTTAGGGAATGAGAACAGGGTGATTTTTTCTATCCATGTCACCCAGATTAAAGAGTTGGTTTAACGAGACATTCTAAATGATATATGCCTGAATTTTTAATTGCAATTGCATTGCCTTGGTCCAGTGTATGCTGAAGAATTTGAAGCAATCTCCCATTTTATAATCCCATGTTCTGTTTTAAAATATGTAGTTGCTTTTCAGGATTTTCAGTCTTACAAGCTGACCTTATAATGCTCATGGCAGGAAGTTCAAGAGGCCATCTACAATTGAGTTGTCAGATTTTGGCTGTTTTCTTATTATGGCTTCTGGAGTCATTGTTTTGCAGCAAATAGGTATAATGATAGTATGCTTCCATAAATTTATCTTATATATTTCCTTTTTACATTGATCACATTCAGTTTGTTACTGTGTTATAGTAAATTATTTTTAAGCTCCCTGCTTTTAAATTTTTGTTGTCTTAGATATCAGCTTAATATATCATATGATCCGTGGTCAAGCAACAATCAAATTGTATGTGATCTACAATATGTTAGAGGTGAGCATAAATTAATCTTTGAACCTCAGTTTTAATTAGGTCTCCATACATGCCAAATTTCTGGACCTCTGATTGTAAATCTAGATGAATATTCAAATTAGCTTTTATTGTTTGGAATTTTTTTCCATAGTTAGTGAGCCATAACTTGTGTGACCAAGAGGATATGCAATGATATGAAAGAGGGAAATTTTGCACTGAGAATCATGAAAGTATGAATGGTATTTGAACAATTCATTTCACTAATCACAACTAGTCAAATTGTAAGCTTAGGAGTGAGAGGAGTCTTTTTTGGTCTTATGCTGATTGCATAAAGGGTCATAACTATCTTGACTTCTGGACTGAAACTTATAGTGACTGAGCCTTGAACCTTCTTGCAGATATTTGATAAATTATGTCAAAATTTTATTGGGGATGTATTGCCAATGTTATTTCATTCAGCAGAAGAACTTGCAAGATGTCCCCCGGAAACGGAAAGTATGAAATTCTGGATATGGAGATTTATTTCTGACCAAGTTTTAGCTGTTGTTGCTTCAAATATCCTTTTTCTTTTGATTGATAATTTTTTTTAGGGGTAATTATTTCATCTTATGAAGGCAAGGGATAAAACAAAAGTGCTGGTTATTTTCCTTGACTAGTTGTACTTGTTCATTCTTTTATCTTATTAGTTCAGGCGATCACTTTATCAGCCTGTATTGTTTCTCACTACAATGCCCTGCCAGCTTTGCTGGTGTCAAATAATTTTGCTGAGATCAAAAGCTATGTGTTTAAAGGATATAGTAAGGATAATGTTCACAGTATGGTGTACTCTGGTGAGTTATCTTTCCTAGTTGTTTTCTCTTTGATTGCATTGTGAATCCCTTTTTTTTTTTATTTGGTCTCATATTCTTTCATTATTTTCTCTGTCTTTTTATCTTATTGCTGACTAGCAGATTCCATAGAGAGATTCCACATCTCAGCATTTATCTTATTTGTTTTGGCTCAAAATATTCTGGAGGCAGAAGGACCCTGGTTTGGAAGCTTTATCAGTGTAAGATCATTTAAAAAGCTTAATTACAAATTTTACCATCCAACTTTCATGATTTCGCAAATTTTACCACCCAATTTTTCTTTTTACGAATTTTACCATCAAACTTTTTAATTTTTGCACATTTTACCACCGTTGTCCGTTGACATATCACCAAAAAAAAATGTCAAAGAAAAAACAAAACAACGTCTTTTTGTTACCAACGTAATGGTAAAATGTGCAAAAATCGAAAAGTTGGGTTGTAAAATTCATGAAATGATGAAAGTTGAATGGTAAAATTCGCAAAAAGAAAACTTAGGTGGTAAAATCTGCGAAAAGAAAAGTTGGATGATAAAATTTGCGAAATCATGAAAGTTGGGTGGTAAAATTTGCAATTAAGCCTATTTAAAATTATAGCACCTAATATATATTTCATAAGTTTATCTAGTGGAAATAAATTTCTGTGCTTGGCTCAGTCTTGCCCCTAACACAGTTATTTTATGTGGTGCAGAACATCCTCGTGGTTTATCTATTTGAAATGGCTATTGATATTATCAAGCATTCATTCATTGCCAAATTCAACAGCATTGCACCCATTGCATATTCTGAGTTTCTTGAAGTCCTATGTAAACAGGTATTGTAGTTTGATTCTGTGTGGATGTTAGCTGTGCAATATGATTAGTAATTACTGCTTAAAAGGGCATAAATAGCTGGAACCACTTTGGTATAATATTATTCTAGCCGCTATTCAAAGCCTAAATTTTCAGGGGATTCATGTGAATCATACTTAAAAAACGTACCAACATCTTCCATACTTAATTGCAAATGCTTTTGAAATCATTAGCTGCAGCCTGCAGTATGTTTTGATGAGAAAAGGGGCTGTATGGACTCCCGTGTTCCTAATTTTCTGTTGGTCGGCATGGACAGAACAGAAATATACTTGAGTTCCTCTAAAATTTTTAAACTCCTCCCCCCACTTTCAATCCACTATTTCTCTCGGGCTTCATTACCATATTATTTATCTGATGTGCTGATATAATTTAGAAAGCTTGATGCTAAGTGGTTCTAATATTGAACGAACAGAAAGTTAAAGTTTGATTGGCTCTCATCAAACAAATTTTCTCAGACCAGCTACTATGCTCCATGTCAACCCAATAAGCCCTCAAAACCTTTTTCTCCCCATTAATTATCGGTGCACGCATTCATGCCTAACAATCTCTTAGTGAATTAATCGTGAAAATTATTTATGATTTGTAGCAGTTTCTCATATAGTGGAGTGTGTATACACATATATCTTTGTGACATAAAGAGAACAGTATTAGTCGGCATTTGAGAAAGCCTTCTAGTCACGTGTCAAGAATAAAGAAATTTTGGATCTTTAATTTGTTGTCTTACAATTTGCTGTGACTTTTTTTGTATTTTCTTTGATGGACATTTTAGAATATGACTGACTGCTGTTTTTGTTTTGTAGACTCTACATATGCAAATTGAGGGTGTAAAGAAAAAGTTGACTTTTGTCCCCCTTGCTCCAGCATGTGTGGTAAGCATGAATTTAGTGTCCTTTTTCTCCCTGCTTTACGACTGCTGATTGGATGTCTGTTTATTTTTTTTCCCCATTTTTCTTGTTCTTAGGTCATTCGAGTTCTGGCTCCAGTTTACGCTGCTAACCTTCCTTACAATCCCCTTCCGTGGAGGCTTTTTTGGATTCTGATATTTTCAGCAATAACCTACATTATGCTCACAAGCCTAAAGGTTCTAATTGGCATGGTTCTACAGAAGCATGCCAGATGGTATGTTAATCGCTGTCAAAGGAGAAAGCATCATCTTCATGCAGATTAACTTATGGAACACAACTAAATTGAGGTAGTCTGCTGTTATGGCCTTATGGGATTCCTATGCTTGTGCCTGAAGAGTGCATGTGGAAAGAACATGTGATAAAGTATCGACTTGGACTCATTATCAGCGCTTGAGACACACGAGAACAGCTTTAAGTTCAACCAATTGGTTTTTAAATTTGAAGCTGAGGTTGCATGGGCTCCTCCTTTGCAGCTTTGTTGTTAGTAAATAATTTTCCAAAACACGAGCATTTAGATATTGGCTGTGCATTATTAGCATCCTTGTAAGTTGTAACTTTCAGCACCAAGGCTGCACTTCAAATTATGCTCACGCGAGAGTTCTTTGAAGCGTGGGCAGTAATAGTATTATGTAAAGGACTGAATTTTCTTTAGGCTTAAAGCTCTGCAGTTGAGGCTTATAAAAGGTTGTGTATATAATATAACATTGCCTACATTTTCATTCGTCCTGTTTTATATGCTGTACATTAAGCAAAGAATTTATATATTAATTTATGAAATTTATTATAAATTGGTATATTTTAAAAATACAAATATATAAAATAATATAAAATAAAATTTAAAATATTTATATATTAAACATTTTTCTAATTTATAAATTTTATAATTTTAAAAAAATTAATAACTCTTTACTAATCATACATAAAAAATAACACTTATAAAGTTAGCTAAATAAAAGTATTTTAATAATAGGCCATAAATTCTATTCCTATCAAAATCTATTTTATTTTTCAGTCAATGATGAATAGACGAAAAAATAAAATTATTTATTTAAAATTATAATTTAGTCAATATTATTCTGTTAGTATTTCGTCTCTATACATTGGCTCAATTAAACAATCTATTTCCCAAGTGCATGCAACTTATTTTCTTTAAAGAAACTATAAAAAAATGTAATCATATAAACCATGAATGACATAACCAAGGAAGGCATGGTCTGTGTATTACTCTTATATAATAATCGTCATGTTTTAGCTGTTACTAATTCTATAAATCAGGGGGTATTGGTTTGGAGATGGACAAACATGTGGTTATTACAATAGGCACACGTCCACATGTTCAAATTACAATTATACTAAGCACTATACTTCCGACCAGTAGACAGTAATTAGTGAATGCCATAGTTATTAACTGCAAGATAGTAACAATTAAAAAGATTAAAAGGATA
Source organism: Glycine tomentella (assembly GCA_007407185.1). Lineage (NCBI taxonomy): Eukaryota > Viridiplantae > Streptophyta > Magnoliopsida > Fabales > Fabaceae > Glycine > Glycine tomentella. Next base: position 1,968,549 of record PYAF01004503.1, read on the forward strand.
AAACAATAATAAATAAATAAAAGGCACAGCTGAGGATAATTTAGCAGCGACCGATAGATAGAGACAACTCAAGTATTTATTTTGCAAATTACTAGAACTACACTTCAATATTGTGCTGGTAATAAATGCAATTATTTCTGTTTAAGATGGTCCACATATGCTCTCGAAATTAAATGGTTAAAAAATTATGTAGGATAATCTTAGATATTTATATTATAAATTATAGTTTTTTTAAAATAATGAAATGTTAACATATGAATAAATAGTATCTACTGATTAGTATTAATTAGGGCTATATAAATGTATTTCTATTTTAGGAAAACCAATGAATGAAGAAATGAATGAATTTTATATTATTTCTCTTTTATCTTCTTTATTGTTTATATTAGGTAAAAAAATAAGAATACCCTAGTTTTAGCTAGGTAACAATTTCAGTGATGAAATTTAATAAACAATTAAGGTGCATAGGATAGAGAATACCGTAATTTAAAATTAACTGAATACTACTGTTAATAAATATCAACTCTAGACAAGAGGCAAGAGTAGTGTGAGACTCAAACACTGAGAGATGGTTGGGACACTTGTTATGTTGTTAAATTTAATTTAGTATAACTATTTCGATAAATTGATGTTAATCCATTAAATAAAATTTAGACGTGTCTAAAAAAATAATCTATTTGATGTAGATTTTATATCAAGATGTTTGTTGTTATGAGATGATATAGCACAGGACATAATTAACACGACTACTGTCACACTCACTCATTAATTACAGTCTCATTACTGCTCCAAAGATAAAAACATTGGCCAAATGGGCATAGCTTATTCAACACTGCACTGTATGCTGTGCATGGCTGTCCTGGGATAGTAACAGTGCATCGTTTTTAGGCCCGAGGTAGTTCAGGATAGGTTTTCCTTTTCCTTTTTGTTTTAGTACAAAGACTTATGTTTCAAATGAGTAATACTATGATTTGGATTATTATTGAAAATTATGTTAAGTGGGCGATAAACGTGAGTTTGAAAAGGGAACTTTTCTGTATTTTTTATTCTTGACGTATTTTTGAAAGGATGTAAACAGTATCTCATGCATTTTTTTAAAAAATATATATTTAAATGGTTAAATATCACCATTGATTCGTTATGTTTTAGTATTATTTTATTTGTGTACATTAAATTTTAAAAAGTCAAAAATTTCATTTTAATATTTTAAATTTTCAAAAGTTTCATTTTGATACATTAAGTTTTAAAATTTGTATTTTGATCATTTATATTTTTGAAATTTTCATTTTAATCATTTATTCTAATTTCCGTTAATAAACTTTAGTGTGTCATTAACTTTGAATTTAAAAATAATTAATTTTAAATAATGACAACTAAAAATTGTCACTATCTTTTCAAAAACATTCAATCATTTATTTCTGTAATCGTTTTTTCTTTTCAAATTTCATAACTATCACAATAAAAACAATGCAATCACCTTCCACTTAAATCTACAACCACCTCAATACAACCTTTATCAACAAACAAATTAGATATGTAACATTCATCCACCAAACTGTAACACCCCAATATTTTTATATACGTGTTAAATGTGTAATTTAGGAAATGTTTTAGATCAATTAGTAATATGTGATTAAAGGATTTTTTACCTAGAATAGAGATTAGAAAAATTTCAATACAATACTCCTAGGTAATAAATTACTAATAGGTGACAAGAAAATCTAGAATAGAATTTCTAGGAACTTTAC
>PYAF01004503.1:1981669-2050776 GCA_007407185.1 Glycine tomentella
TTGATTGGATTGGTTATAGATCAAAATAGTCCATAATTTTGGTAACACCATTATTATTTTCATTTTCTCAGAATGACCTTGTGCATGGATGGGGAGTGGATATGAAAATAGGATATTGTGCACAGGTGAGAATTACACATTTTCTAAACAAGATTTGTCATTATTCATAGTCCTGAATACATTATGTTTTCAATAGTTTGTTGTCATTATGCTTAAATGATTTCCACTTCTTTCTTCCTCTCTTTTTAAATTCATTTACTTTGTGATAAGTATCATTAATCGTGAAATCAATGTCATTTTTCAGGGAGATCGCACTCAAAATGTGGGCGTTGTTGATAGTGAATATGTTGTTCACAAAGCAATACAAACTCTCGGTGGTAGTGATGATCCAACTAAAGTATTTTGCTCCTTTCTCTTCAATGTTTGAATTAATTTTGTATCCATTTGCTTCCTTGCATACAAACTGTAGTATGCAAACTTTATCATTAAAATTTATATATATTCAATAGTTACAAACACTCCTGCATACACCTCCTTTATGGCTGTTGGCCAAATCCATGTGGTTATGCATAGGGACTGCCCTTAGGAATGAGCATTGTTAGGGACAAACATTTTTTAACTTCCAGTTGTTTTTCAAAAGATGTTTCTGTTGCCCTATATATTCATCTTGTCTGGTGAAATGTATTGGTCTGATCTCAAACTCCACTAAAACTTATGTCAATAGCATGAGCACATTGAGTTGATCATTAGAATATATTCAATGGCTGCAAATACTCCTATAATAACACCCTCCCCCCTCTCTTCTTTCTATCATTAACTTTGATTTTTAAGAATCTTATCCTCTAATATTCCACTTTGGTAAGTGATAATATATCCTTGTCAATTCCACCAAAACAAAAAATTATCATTATCAACAAACAACTAGAAACACAAGACTTTATATAGGGTAAGTTGAATAGCAACTGGACGACGAATCTGCAGCAATAACTTTTCTTTTGTTATCTTTCTTTTTGTAGGTTTCAAATCGGCAAAGGACAACTCCGGTACAGTTTTTAATGGCATTCTGAGTTATAATCCTGTTTCATTTACTAACACACTCAATCCTGACTTCATTTTCTTGTGTTTTGTTTACCAATTAGAAACACGGTGCGGCGGCCTTCGATCAACGAGTTGAGGTCAAGTCTTGTATTGATCACAAAGTAGCGTGCAAGTGACCTTGTTACATTTTTAACTGCTTTTATTGTATTTGTTTTGATAGCATAGTATATTCCAAATCACATTGTAACATGATCAGATACGAAGACAGTCAACATGGGAACTTGAAGTCTTCAAAGAGCGGTGGAATAGAGCTATTGCTGAGGACAAAAACTGGGTCAATCCATTCACGAGTGATAAAAAACGCTCGAGACAAAGGCGGAAAACCAACCGGTTCTCTTAGCAGTTTTTTTGTCTAACCTGGTTTCATATGTTAGGGCTTCTTCATTCATAGGGCATTATATATATATATATATATATATATATATATATATATATATATATATATAGGCATAATTTAGTTTTTGTAGCTGAATGAATTCTCTATTCATTCAATTTTGGAACCTCAACATTTATATTCTTTTGTTCTTTTCATTCATGTCACAAATGCTTCCCTGTCTCTTTTTTTCTTTTTGGCATACGAGTCTTTCTTTGATATTTTTTATTTGGATGTAAATTATCATATATGCATCCTTAGTTTTATCATAAAAGATATAATGAAGAAGCTTCCATTCTTGTAGTGCTTTTGGTTTTGGTGGTTTAAGTTCATTAACTAAACCATGCTCAGCATTCATTTTTTCTATGCTGGTAATGGGAACAAGTGTACTTTGCTGAGATTAATCAAATTGGGTTGTTGGCTCTCTCAATCTTCCTCCTAGAAAGTGTTTATTTGTTCTATTGGTTGATGGTGTTTGCCTCAACAATGTAAATTGCTTCTTATTTTCAACAGAGGACGAGTTCGATGCTATTGCCAATGTAGCAGCTAATTAACATTTCTTAAACAATAAAATTGGAGATATATCATAATATTTTTAATGGTAGATTTTAAATTGGAATCTTAGATTATTTTTTGGTGGATCTTATATTATCAATAAGAATAAGATTGGAGATCTCTCAATATCTCTCTAATTTTTTTATTATAAGTAGATCTTATTTTTAGATTTTAAGGAGAAAGAAAAAATTTTTTTTTTTTGAACAATGTGTAAGGGATCTTATATAATAATTTATTCTCCATATTGAATATTTTTTTATCTCTTTTATTGGGACAGTGAAGATCAGATTTTAATCTTAAGAATTCAAGATCTAATATTAAAGATGTTTTCATAATATGTAGTAATTTGAATTGTTGAATTTTTCGATGCTAAATGCTGTATTTTAAATTTACAAAAATTTAGATTATAAATTTTAAATTCATTCTTGAATGGGAAAATAATTTAGTATATATTTTTTCTTTTGGTACATGATTTCATTATTTTCAACATTTATTTCTATTTTTAATTATTAATTGCTTCTAAATTTCCTCTGCATGGCAAGATTTTTTTCATTAATTATTTTTTACATACTTTAAAATTTCAACATTTTATTTTAATTATTTTTAAATTGTTTTATATTAATATTAATATTCTTTTTTGTTATAAACTTAATATTTGTCTTTTAATTTTAAATTTTTTAAATTTGTTTTCCCCACAACTTAAATTAAAAATATCGTTGTAATATCATGAATGATATACAAAAGGCAGAAAACAATACGTTTGTGAGCCGGCAGTCAAATTTAGTGATCTATTCAATGAACAACGTGCAAATGTCTCTTCTAATCTCTCAAAAAGTAGGCTTTACAACATTTTTCCCCCTAATAAGAACTTATAAGTTGCAACAAGCAATGTTACCATCCCACTTAGAAAATAACATGATTTTGAATTAAAGTTCTGGAGGATCTGAGCGAACCCAAATTTGAAATTTTGGCTTGTCTTTACTCTAACAGCAAATGCCAAATACACAATTTGAAATTTTTGGCTTGTTTCTAACAGCAAATACACAAGTTCTATTTGGACAAAAGAGATTGATTACCTTTTTCTCTTTAACCACGGGTAAGATACAATTGTTTAAAAAAAAAACATTTGATTACGCCTTTGTCGTGAAATGCTGTTCTATTTTTTTTACTTTAGGATGATACTTACCTGCCGAATATAAATGAACCACCACACCAACAAACGACTAATCCATCCAATTAATAATATTTGAATTCTCTATTAATAAATAAAGATGTAAAAAAAATTACAATATCAATAACTTAGAGCAGCTCCAATCCAATTCCTTATTTTCATTCCTAACTTGGGAATACTATTAGAACAAATGAGTTCTTAAAAAAAGTTGCTTGTGTAAGCAATAAAAAATAAAACTCACTAAAAATAAGTTAAAAATTCAAGTTAGGTTCTATTACTAGAGAGGAAATAGCAAATATTCTGAAATCTCATGTGACACCAAAGGATCCATTAAAAGAAGATTAAAAACTCAAATTGAGTTCTTGTATTAAAAATAATAATACACACTATTGCATATTTAAAAAAGACTTTTATATTATATTAAAAAAATCTTATAAGTTAATACTTTATAAGTATAAATTTTTATATTGTAAAAAGTAATAATTTAAATATAAATTTTAAATAATTATTATCAAAACAACAAATTTATCATAAATGAAACTATCTAATTAAGTGAATAATTATTTTTATACTCTAAGTTTATTTTCATTAAATTTAAATCTTCTATAGTATTGCGTCACATTAACGATTCTTACCAAGAAAAAAAAAACTTACCAAAAAAAACATTTAACGATTTTTTCCCCCAAAATTTAAACTTTTCATTTTTTTTCTTTCAAATCTCAAATCTCAAATCTCAAATCCTCCAATTATATATAGTTTAATGTGTGGGAAAGCAAAGTTGAAAGCAGACTCTGCATTTTATATTTTCTTCTGTATTAAGCTGACCAAAGGCAAATCCTTTTGTATCTGTAGCTGGAATTTTCGTTCTTCTTACTTTTCCTTCCTTCCTCACCTTCTAATTCTGCAACCAATTCCAAACTTTCAAATCTCACCGCCTCAAAAATTATTTTTTAATTATCCTTTTGACTTTAGCCTCTGCAACAGAGAGTCCCAGATCTCTGCATTCCAATTCCCATGGCTGGTCGCTATGACAGTAACCCCTTCGATGAGGAAGAAGTTAACCCCTTCTCTGTAAGTCCTTATTTTGTTGCTGCTTTTTGCCAAAGTTGAGATTTTGTGAACTGGGTATGCTCAAAGTCGTGATTTGTTGAACTGGGTATGCTCAAAGTTGTGATTTTGTGAACTGGGTATGCTCAAAGTTGAGATTTTATGAACTGGGGATGCTCAAAATTGTGATTTTGTGAACTGGTATGCGGCTGTGTGTTGAACTAGAATTGATCCTGTTCTGGGGTGTCACCATGCTATTTTGGTCAAATTATTGTTTTTGAAATTTTGTTGTTGTTAATTTTCGGTTGCCTTGTTTGATACTGTAATTGGATGTGGTTGAGGAAACCGGTTTTGGGGATTGTTTGTGTCTATCTGTTTTAAGTTAGTTATAGATTTTGTTCTCTCTGTTCTTCATGTAGCGTTTGGTGTTTTTTATTTTTTATTTTATTTTTTATGATGTTTTGGCCTTAAGAAGTTGCCTTTAGAATTAAGCTCAATATTTCTGGACGAATCTCTTGCATGTTTGAGATTTGCTTGCAAATGCAGATACTAGTATTGTGTGTCCTAACTTTAGAGTATCTGATAACTTTTAGTGAATTAACATGAAGTAATTGTCCCTTCAGGGGTGATGGGATTCTATAAGTTTTCAACGTTTAAAGAAAAAAATATGAAACTCCTGACCACATAGGATTAAATATTAACTAGAGACTGAAATTCCTGGTAATGGTTTATTTGAAAGAGATACTGAGAGACAACTACCGTTTGATGGAGGATAAGTACTGAGGTGTGTGTAACTATAATTGGAAAATATAGTAAGTAGGTCCAAATGTTATTGTGTGAGTGTGTGAGTACAAAGTACAAACACACACATTTATTAATTGGACTTTGGTTTGTTAAGCAAACCAACACTGAAAAGAAGAGTTTGATTAGAAACAAAGGAATAACAAATTAGGAGCAGTATAAAATATCCTCAATGGGTGGAACATGATATAATTGCAAAAAACAGAAACTAAAATGCTTGACCATATACCTCCAATCCTGTTAGATACCAGACAATGTATTTCCTTAAAGCAACCATTGGCTGAACACCTCAAAGAATCCATAAATGCAATTTGATCCTTTAAAATTTGAGTAGTAACTAGTGAAGAACCTCTGTTAACAATTTTTTTTGCATTTAAATTTAACGAAGAATCTAAGATGGCCCCAGACAATTATGTGTAACTTAAATGGATGTGTAGCATTTTTCAATTATCAAATGAAATATTGGAATTTAAAAAAATAAAACTAGAGGATCTGAATTGGGTAATGAAAAGATTGGATTCATCTTCTTTAAAATTCAAGGAGAAAAATGCAATAGGGTAACTGCCAGTGTAAATTAAGGGATTGAATTCCCATAATTTTAAATCCAGGTGCTTGCTGTTTTTGAATGAATATATTTAAGATCATTGATTTTTTCATCAACAGCCACCCCACATTTTTCTCTTTTAAGTGCACATTTTGCTGTTTAGTCATTGAAGAATGGGGAGGCTAAATTACAATGATTGGTTTTATTGTCATATCTTACTAAATTTATATTTTGGTCCCTTGTTTCAATTTTAACAATGTTCACCGCTCAATTTTAAATTGGTGCAATTAAGTCCCCTTGATGGTTTAATGGTGATGTGGCAAATCCCTTTTTTTTTTCATGGCATAAAATTGATGATGAGTTGCTCCTTTTTTTTTACTTGGCTGGCATGGAAATGGCAAGGCACAATGCCATGTCAACAATATGAATGCCTTGTTGACATGACAATATCAATCTGATTTGGATATAATCTCATCTATTTGAAAGCTATGGGAGCTAAATTGAAACTTATGTCTACAGGACCAAAACTATAATTAAACCAAGGGCGAGATAGGGAAGGGTAAAAAATTATGAAAGTAGAGCTTAGAAAGGATTACTTAATTGTACATCATTGTCTAACTGAGCTCTTAGAATATCAGTGATAGACTCTTTCAACAACAAAAATAAGAAATAAGAAAAAAGAAAAAAAAGCAATGATAGTGACTTATGATTTGTTCATACTTCATACCCATCAAAATATATTTGAGTGCCTTATAAGGATGTACGTTGCTGCTTTATATGATTTATGTTTAAAATTAATACTATGCTAATGCACTATAATGAGATAACAATTATAATAATTATATTAATTTATGATGTCTTTACAACTAGGGAATTAGAGTTTGGGAATGGGGATTTTAGAATTCAGTTGTTCGGTATAAACTAACAGGATCCATATGTAAGGGGAAAAGCATCAAACCAGTCAAACTTCAGTGGGGGTGCATTTTACACCACATTGAGTTGATTAGTCAAGCATCAGTGAAATATAATTATTTAAGTCAATCAAATTGATTTTTGATGATTTAAAAAGTCACATAGGGCCATAGGCTATGAACAATGGTGTGAACACTGAATATTCTACACTTTTTTAGAATATTCTAATTTATAATTCAGATTTTTAAAATCGTATAATTTTAATGACAGACATTTTTGAGGCAATGAATAATTTTTTTAACGACGATAGGATTCCACCGAATGCAGTTTTTGTTATTAACTGACAAGATCTAAGTCTCCCCTTCTGCCTTTAGGGCTTTACCAAACCAAGGGTGTTGACTAGTGCCCATGTGTGTGCTTGCGTATTGTCAAATATATCTTAATTTTTTAAATTGTTACATATTAGGTTTGCAAAGATTTAAGAAGCAATATAAGTTCACAAAATATAACCAAAGGTCTCTAAAGATCACAAAATAACTAAAAGTGCAATAATTCATCATTGAATCATCTTATCCATTTAACAAAAGGAAAATTTTGAGTTTTCAGTTTTGACTACCTTGTCATGGCAACATCCTTATTCTAGTTGAACTCTAGGGTCTATGTGCATGACTAGCTTAATGATAGGTTGGGCCAAATGACGCCCAAAAGAAAGAAAATAAAATGGTTTAAAGATTTTATTGGTTGGAGTTAAATATGTCAACATCAACAACATCAGTAGCACCTTTAACCCAAGTTAACTGGGGTCGGTGGTAGATGAATCCAATGATAGATACGAGAAAGTTGAAGAAAAAAAAAGACGAAGGGGGAGGGGAAGAAAAAAGGGAAATAAGACAAAAGAAAAGAAAAGAAGGGTGAAAGAAGGAGGGGGGAAATGAAGAGGAAAAGAACTAAAAAGAGACTGTTTGGAACATAGAGATAATAACGGGTCTAACTATCCATTAAGCTTATAGCTTTTCTCCACTCTGTCCTAAGATATACCGTCTGCTAATCTATATCCCACATTATTAAATCTTGTTTAATTATCTTTCTCCAGGTAAGTTTTGATCTACCTCTAGCTCTCTTTGTATTGAGTTCTTAGTAACAAACTCATTCTTACGGGAGCATTCAGGGGCCGTCTCATTATGTGTCCAAACCACCTCAATCTATTGCTAACTTTCATCGAATATCTTCATTTCTTATCTTATCTATTTTCGTATAACCACACATTCACCTTAACATCTTCATTTCTGCTACCACTATTTTATGCTCATGTTGCCTATGTGCTGGTCAACATTCAACTCCATATAACATTGCAGGTCTTACAGGTGTTCTATAGAAGATGGATAATTTATTGTTTTTATTTTACTTATGTTAGAATAATAGGATGTTGACAATTTGATAGTTATTATCCATTGATTGACATTTCTTAGGCTATATAAATGTATTATTATAATCAATGAATGAAATATCAAGGTTTATCTTATTTTCCTTAGGCTCTTTAGCTTTAGTAGTAGTCTTTTAGGCTAATTTTCAGTAGATAGAAAATTGTTTTCTATCGCTTTATTTATTTATTTTTTACGAAGTACTTTACATTATCAGATGCTGATAAAAGGCTATAAATCTTTTGCAACTTAATGTGTTGTAATGTTTTTAAAATGTTAGAATCCTGGAAGTGTTCCCGCTGCCACTAATTCAAGGCTTCCACCTCTTAAGCCCGAACCTGTTGATTATAATTATGGCTTTGGTGCAACAGTTGATATACCTCTTGATTCATCAACGGTATGTGTAAAATTGAGGTTGTTAAAATCCGCAGTTTTTTTTTTCTATTTATAGTGTATTGTTGCAAGTATTGATTGTGGTTTTGCTAATTCTGATCTATTTCAACATCAGGATTTGAAAAAGAAGGAGAAGGAACTTCAAGCCAAGGAAACTGAATTGAGAAAAAGGGAACAGGTATATGATGGCATTTCTTGTTGTCTCTTTGTTTGTTGAGAGTTCCCTTAATTGATATGTATTGAGATTGGAACATTTTCCCCTTTGAGAGGTCTTCTTCCCCCTCTTTCAAGATTTCTGTTCTCATTTCTTCTCATCCCTTCCAATTTCCAACTTCTGTGTTTGAGATGTCTTCTTGTTCTCCATGATATTATCTTGGTTCTCTTGCATTCTCCCTTTGAAAAAAGGTATTATCAGTGGAAAATACATATGTTTGGTAGAGTTACAATTTGAAAAGTCTTGGAGAAAGCATTTCTAGTTTGGGAACAATTTACTGGATGAGTGGTTATTAAAAGTTATTATTAACTAGATCAAATATACAAAATACAAAATGTTATACAATTTTAAAACTAGTTGATACTTCATCAAAAAGCTTTTTTTTTTAATGTATCATATGCTTTTTAAAATATAAGTATTAGCTAAAATATTGGTTTGATATGTTGAATGAGTCTAAAATTTGGTGTGCATGTTTATCAATATGTTATCATATGATTTAATGGTTTGATATGTTTAATTTATATTTTATAAAAATATAGAGTGGTGTAGGTGGCTAACACTTACTCCTAGAGTAAGTGAATCATTTCCCATATATTTATACGTGTCTACAAACATCAAGAATTTGAACTGAATCTGATTGATTATATTACCTGAGTTTGGATATGAATATCTGTCAACTGCAAATGCCTGAAAATTCACATGAATTTGTTTCGTTTTATTTATCAAATCCAGGAAGTGAGACGGAAAGAAGAAGCTGCTTCACGAGGTGATTTACATTTCTTGATTCTGCATTTGAAGTTTTTTGCTAGTTTTTTTTTTTTTTTTTGGTTCTTTTGGGGAGGGGGGGTGGCGGCGTGGATCTTTGTTTGTGTTGGCATTCAATTGAATAGGGGAAGAATGATAATACTGCAGAATTCTATAGATGTCTTGGAATTATATGCACTAATTTTAGTTCTGCTTTGGTACTTCTAGTAGGTATTTACATTTTGTTTTGCAGCTGGAATTGTTCTTGAGGAGAAGAATTGGCCGCCTTTTTTCCCAATAATCCACCACGACATTGCTAATGAAATTCCAATTCATCTTCAAAAATTGCAATATGTTGCATTTACTACATTGCTAGGTATGTTATCCTCTTATATAGATATAGATATATATATATATATATATTGTTTGTGGAGGGGGGGACGAACTTGGTTCCTGTTATGGCATTGTTTCAGCAGTCATGCACATTTATTATCCGTTCTTTCATTTATTTTTCAATTTTTTCTTTAAAGTCAATTCTATTTCAAGGATCCTTTGTGCATTCTCTGCAGATGACTGGTATTATGATCTTAGTGTTTTTCGATTTATGTGTAAAAGTTAATTTAAAAGAAAATTTTCTTAATTATCTTTTAATTGGCATCAATGACAAAAACTTTACACCTTATATTGGAAAGTAGCAATTGGGAATCTTTTATTCTTTTCTATTCCCAATTTTTTAAAATAAAACATTAAAAAAAAATTTAGCCTTCAAGAGAAAAGTGACATACTCTGAATTAACTAGTTTTGTCTGAATGATTGATTTGAAACCATTAACCTGGATGCTTGGAACTAATATGTTTTGTTGAGTAAGATAATGGCCTGATAAGTATATTCTTTATTTATTTGTTCGTAGCATGATCTCATGTTTTGATTAGTTATGGTCACAATAAATGTATCTATCAAGATTCATGAGTGATCTGTAAGTCATGTAATTTTATACCCAAAATCAATGCAAGTATGAGATGGTTCACTGTAATTGATAAATAGTTCTATTATGCAGGATTAGTGTTGTGCCTTTTTTGGAATGTTATAGCTGTTACTGCTGCTTGGATTAAGGGTGAAGGTGAGTTTAGATACATAGAGTATTTTCTAAGGTTATTATACAGCTCAAATTACAAATGTGACATTTCCAAATTCCATGCATTTGGAACTTGACCTTGTTTGTTGCAGGTGTAAAAATATGGTTTCTTGCCATTATCTACTTCATAGCAGGGGTTCCTGGAGCATATGTTCTGTGGTATCGCCCATTATATCGTGCTTTTAGGTAAAAAAAATTAATGCTTACATGCATTTATTGGTTTTATTTTTTCTAATGTATTATGCAACTGCAATTTGTGAGCATTTATTTTATAACTTGTATAGTAAGACTAAAAATTGTTTTGGAGAACAGAGGCATGTTTGGGTTTTAGTGATTCAACCTCAGGGCTTTATGAGTGTCATCATGTTTTATCACATTTGGTTGTGTCCATATTCATGTAAACAGTAGAAGTTTTTAATTCTTGAAGTAAATAAATATTAGAATTTGGGCTTAGGGCTTAACTTCACATAACTGGCTTATAATGTGAGGACTGCCTAAGCTTTATAAGGATTACATTGACTATATCTCTAGTTGATGTGGAATTTCTACCCTTGAGAGCCAATGATCTGGCGGCTACACTCTACGACGTTTCACTGAACCTTTCTAGTCATCCCCTCCATAGGTAACCTTTTTCGAGACACTGGAACCAACTCACCAACTCTGCCAAGCCGTAATTAAGGCAGGCTAGGGATAACCATAATTAAGGCAGCTTTCCAACAATAAATTTAATGTAATTAAACTTTTTCGTCCATTTATTTTTCCTTCTTTCTTTTTAATTCAATAATGGGGTATTCATCCAAGTGTGAGACATTGTTGTTGACAATTTTTTATGAGACATCCAGTCCCTACAGAAAATTTTGCTTTATACTTTGAAGCATTCATGAGAACAATAGGCAAATATGCACGCATATTTTCATCTTTTTATATGGCCGTACTGTTGATCTTGAATATGCTGCTCTTTTTTTCAGGAATGAAAGTGCTTTGAAATTTGGATGGTTTTTCCTGTTTTATCTGGTAAATGGATTGTACTTTATAATGTGCATAAGCTCTGCTTCAAAAACTGTAAGAAATCTAATCATCTTGATTTCTTCTGCTTACAGCTTCACATAGGATTCTGCATCTTAGCTGCAGTTGCTCCTCCTATAGTTTTCAAAGGCAAATCCCTGACGTATGTCAATTTCATTTATGTTCTCTATTTATCATGCTAATATTGCTCATATGGCTTTATTTTTGTCACAAGAAGACTAAGCATTCAAATTCATTTTCCTTGCACAAGATAGTTTTTTTTTTGTGTTTTTTTTTTTTCTTTCCCTTCTCAAAAATAGAAGTAAATGACAAATCTATTAGTCATTGATATAAGTTAGTTGGTTGGGGCTGAGATTGAGAGGAATTAAGGCATATTGCCTATAAATAAGAGGAGAGGTTGAGAGAGAGGGGATCATGTCATTTGTGAGGAAATCAGGGGCATTAGGAGGTGTCGACCCTCCAAAGATATGTAGTGTTGTAATAAAGTAACAGGTTTCTATCAAAATCTAAGTTGGCATGTTGGTGAGTATGGTATAATTTGGATTTTAAGGGGTGTGTTTCATATCTTCAAGAGGCTGAAGTTATTCCAATTTTTTTAACCTAGTGGTTGACACTGTCTACTCATTGATACAGGGGCATTCTGGCTGCCATAGATGTGCTGGGCGACCATGCTTTGATCGGGGTAAGAGTGCCTGTCATGAATTATTTCTTATTCCCACATACTGTTTAATTGTCAAAGTTGTAGCAAATTTATTAGATGTTAAGCCATGTGTTAATCTAAGATTTTCTGCATGGTCCATAATGCATCATCCTTTTGCAAATACTACAGAATGCAACCTAAGAATGATTAATCTTTTATTATGATTTTCTCCATTTGCCTTGTAGATTTTCTACTTCATTGGATTTGGATTATTCTGCATTGAAACGTTGATCAGTATTTGGGTCATTCAGGTTTGATTACACTTCTTGAACTTTACAATCATCTTAAGCGCATTTACCGGCATTTTGAATGACATGATTTCCTTACCACATACCTCTACCCGCTGTCTCTTTGGTTTGGTATACAGCAAGTGTACATGTACTTCCGTGGCAGTGGTAAGGCTGCTGAGATGAAACGGGAGGCCGCCAGGGGAGCAATGAGGGCTGCAATATGATACACCAATCATGTGAAGAAGGCAGTATGATAAACTTGTGAATGGATCAATGTTGTATATTAAAAGGCACACAGAAATTGTGAACAAAAATATTCCAGTGAGCATGATTTTTGTTTACAGCTGTTATTTGTTTATTTATTTTTCTGTTGTTTAACATGCTACTACCTTAATGTGGTTTGTTAGTGTATATTATAAGCTGAGAGCTTGGACATACTAGTGGCTGGCAGAAACGTGCTTTTAATTAATTGAAGTTGATCCTCTTTATAGTTTAAAGCTTCAGTTGTCTTCTTATTTCAAAGGCTATTTCTATCTGTTTTGAATGGCCAGTATCAGACTTAAATGCTCATCTTACTTTGGGGCTAAGATACTCCAAAAACCTTTTTCTTATAAATGACTTCAACCACTTTCTATTATTTGTTTAACATCATCTGGGTCTAACATTGGAAATGTGTTCGTGAAGGGAAAAAAATCACGTCAAATGAACTCATGATGCAAAAGCTATAAGTTATAGCTTCCATTTAGATGCGAATAATCACGTCACTGACTGGGCAACAAGGCATGCTATAAATCAAGGTCGAGTTCAAGTTATTTAATGAAGCTTACATGAAACTCAACAACAGTTAGACAAAGAGTGCTAGCAATGCATTTCTCTTAATACACTTATTAATTAAAATTTATTAAAAAATGTAAAACCATAAGTGAATTTTATTAATTGTGTGTTTGAATTATCATTTGTAATGCGAATATAACCCAAATTTTCATGTCAATTCAAAGATGTGGAAGTACACAAAAGCTTTGCTATTGATGTGACTTTCCACATCTAAAACGTGTTCCCAGACACACTAAATGATTGAAATTTATACAACAATAATATATATTAGCTATAAAAGTTTTGAAACTATAAAAGTGTAAGGCTCATCTATATGTTTTTGAAGAAGAAACATCATAGAAAATCCTTTTTGTGAGTGTGTTAGTGAGTATCAATTTACACATCTATTATTTATCTTATTTATAAAAATGAAGAGATAGTTTAGTACTTCAGAAAATAAGAATACAACTATAGGACGGGAGTTATGAGTTATTTCCTTAAGAAATTTAGATAGAAAAATATCCATGGAAGAACACCTATCCAATAAAAAAAAGAAGCTTATATAACATCTTTGAGTTTCAAACATTTTTTCACCTCCACCACATGGGGTTTAACTTTCTACACCAGTTATTTTTTCAATACACCTAGCATGCACAGTGTAATATCGATTTTATCCCTCTTTTAATCCGTAAGTTTCATACGGACATACATCATTCAGCTTCTTACGAATTGTCAATCCGTATGAGTCATATGGATTGACAATCCATATGACTCTTACAAATTATTGATCCGTATGAGTCATATGGATTAGTAATCCACATGACTATTACGAATTGTTGATCTGTATGAGTCATATGGATTGTCAATCCATATGACTCTTACGGATTGGTGATCCGTATGAATCAAATGAATTGACAATTCATATGACTCATATGGATTGTCGATTCGTATAAGTCATATGGATTGTCAATCCATATGACTCTTACGGATTGGTGATCCGTATGAGTCATATGGATTGTCAATTCATATAACTCTTACGGATTGATGATCCGAAGAGGGTAAAATTAAAAATAAAAAAAATGCTAGATGTATTAGAAATATGCTGGGTGTAGGAAGTATAATTCCACAACATGAAAGGAAGATGTAACTTCAAACTTTTCTACATCTATAGATTTAGCCTGTTATCCATGTCTCACTTCCCTCCAACCCAACAACTTTATTTTTCTTCAAGACTTTAAATCTACCATCCATCTGTGCTATCTCTTCAAGTTTTGACACAAAATTTGAAAGTGTTATTGACTTAAAACTTAAAGCATGTATTTATATAAAGAATAAGGAGACCTTTCCTCTTACACACCAATATAATAATACACCCAAATACACCAACCATATAGAACCAACCTCTTAACATCTGTTACCATTCCTGCAGCCTCTCGTATAATGATAGCACCAACAACATGATCCTCTACATAGGTACCTTATAAAATCAATTAATGTTAAATATTCTAGTATGTTGGTTAGGGGGTCAACCTATCCTTATCAGTTTAAGCCCACTACACAGAAAGTGGAATATAATTAATTATTTAGTTTTCTAAATAAGTTACTACTTTTCTATTGCCAAAGAAGACCTTTCAACATTTACGCATAGGCATGAATATCACATTTCATCCATATAATCCATACATGTATACATTTCATTCACATATATAGGGATAGACAGATCACATAACAAATATTACAGTTAAATAGAGCGCATACAATTCCAATAGTCTCTTGCTTAGTGTGACACACCTTACACTTAGCGTACCCAAATGATACTTAGTGTCACCACACATGCACACAAATGCACACACATGCTAGTGTCACATATTTCATCATGTCGTATACTCTTAGTGGTTGATTACTAAATATTATAAAAAAATGTTAAAAAAATTATGTTGTTTTAGTTTACCATTACCAAGTAATTTTATAAATACTCCCTCTAATCCTTCTTATAAAACCAAATTAACTATTTCACCAGATAAAGGAAATTAGTATTTCATCAGGATAAAAAAAGTTAATTAATTTTGTTACTAACATTAATTTTATCTTAAATTTATATGTATTTTTTAAAATCACTCTTAACATTAATTAGACATATTTTTATTATTTTTCAAATATTTTGAATTCTTTAATCTCTCTCATCATTAATATATTTATTGTTTTAATTTTCATTGACTATGCATATGAATAGTTAAAGTAAAGTTTCCAAAATGCTATTTATATTAGATAAAGTTACACTTTCAAAGAGATTAAGACATTAATATATTTCACTTATTATTTATTGAACTAAAAAAAATCATAATTAACAGTATTTATGTGAAAAAATAATTAATACAAGAGACATATAGATTCATCTTTATGAAAAATGAATAAAAAAAATGACTTGTAATATAAGGGTATTTCTTTTAACTTTTATTGCTTTCAAGTTTTTTGAAAAGGAAAAATAGATGTCATTCTTTGATGCGCTAATGGGAAACACTTATCGCTTAGGTTTTATATGCAACTTCTGGGGAATTGATAAAGAGTAGTAATTACAATAAAATTGCACAAGATGGATAATTGTCACTACTATATGTTAATGCAAGTGAAATTTTCTGATGTCCTATGTCTAACGGTCTATTCTATATTTTGATTGTGTATTTATTTTATGCTTAGTGCAGTAGTAAAGTCTTTAAGACAAAAGTACAAGCATTAGACTTGGTATTTAAGATGAATAGTGAGCTCATTAAGTTGTTAGGTAGTACTAGGCTACTGTTATGTTGTTTGTGAATATATGTATCAGAAACAATGCAACTCAGTTGCTATATAAATGAAAACATTTACGTTTCTGATATGAAAAATACTTCTTGTGGCAACAATTGGTATCTAAAGCTTATTTGATCTTGAGGGACTGTGAGAGGACCTTGGTTGTAGAGAGAAAACAGAAACCAAAAATAGAGTTAGAGAGAACTCAACCTGTTTTCAGAATACCCAACTTTCTAAATTTTCCACTACCAGCACCTCTTATATTCACATGAAAGAACTACAAAATCTGAGATGTGAAGATGAAATGTCAGTTGGAAGCTTATGATCTCTGGGAAGAAGTGGAGACAGTTGAGTCAACAGCTTTGGAAGAGAATCCCATTATTGCTCAGATTAGATTTCACAACGAGCAAGTTGCTAAAAGAGCAAAGGCTCTTACCATCTTGCCTTGCACTCAGCTGTGGATGATGATGTTTTTTTGAGAATCTTAAATCTGGATGCAGGAAAGGAAATTTGGGAGAAGCTTGAAGAGGAGTCTTTTGGGAATGAGAGGACTATTTGAGTATTGTAAGAGAGATATAGTTATTCAACTGCAGTCTCGAGTAGCTAAGCCTAGTTAAGTCTGTGAGTTAGTTCACTAAGATAGTTAGTTAATGACAACTAATTACAGCTATGGTTACTAAATGTAAACTGTCCCAAGTTTGGAGCTGATATCTTTTTTGATCCTACTCTCTATTGGTCTGTAGTGGGGGCTCTACCGTACACTACAATTACTCGACTTGAAATAAGCTTTCTGGTCAATAAAGTTTGTCAGTTCATGTCTAATCCCTTAGACATTCATTGGGTAGCAGTCAAACATATTCTAAGGTATCTCAAAGGGTCCATTTCTCATGGTCTTCATCTCAGATATGCAATTCCAGGAAGACCTCTCTCCATTCGAGCTCTTTGTGATGTCGACTGGGCCTCTAATGTTGATGATTGTAGATCAACATCAGGAGTGACAATTTATCTGGGTCCTAATATGGTGTCCTGGTGGTCCAGAAAACAACAAGTTCTGGGAAGGTCAAGCACTGAAGCAGAATACCGCAGCTTAGCTCAGGCTACAACTGAAACTTTATGGAATCAAACACTTCTGACAGAAGTGGGAGTTCCTTTCACCATACTAGTCATTTTATGTGATAACCAAAGTGCTGAGCAGTAGCACATAATCCAGTTCTTCACACTCGAACCAAGCACATGGAGATTGATGCTTTCTTTGTTCGGGAACAGGTGCTGGCAAAACAACTAACGGTTCATCACATTCCTGCTCTTGATCAGTGGGCAGATGCATTGACAAAGCCTCTTTCTCCAGCTCGATTTCTTTTTCTCCAGGTCAAACTCAATGTACTTGAGTCTTCTCCAAAGCCTCAACCACCTTGAGTTTGCGGAGGGGGGTATTGGAGTATTGTAAGAGAGAGCAGTTATTCAATTGCAGTCTTAGGTAGGTAAACCTAGTTAAGTCTTAGTGAGTTAGTTCACTGAGATAGTTTAGGGACAACTAATTACAGTTGTCATAACTAACAACTTTGTCTATATGAACATATTTGTACTCGAGTTAGTTGGGTTAAAGAAACTAAAGTTTCTTTCCTCTTTCTTTTCTGTTATCAAAATATCTTCTCTCAAGATTCTATCAAGGACCAAGCAAATGCAGGTTCTCAACCTAAAAAGAGAGTTTGAAGCTTTGAAGATGAATGAGGCTGAAATCATAAAATATGTCATGATCAGATTGATGAAGGTTGTGAATCAAATTAGATTCCCGAGAGAGAAATTTATAAACAGCAAAATAGTTGAGAAAGTCTTGGTTGTCTTACCCGAAAGGTTTGAATCTAAAATTTATTCCCTTGAAGATTCAAAGGATCTCTCCAAGATAAGCTCGATTGAGCTTGTAAATTTCCTTCAAGCTCAAGATCAAAGGAGGCTTCTTAGACAGGAGGAGTCAACAAAATCTGCTCTACAAGCCAAACGCAAAAGGAAGGTTGTAGCAGCAAAAGGAGAGAAAAAATATGTTGAAGAGCACTCAGGAAATGTTCTAAGAAAAGAGAATAATTTTCAAAGTGTGGGATTTGCAACAGAACCAGTCACAAGGTGAGTGATTGTTGGTACAAAGGGAAGTCACCACCACCTATCCAATGCCATATATTGCAAGCAAAATGGTAACGTAGAGATGTTCTATATGATGAAACAACAGCAATAAAATCAGCAAAATGAGACTACTTAAAAGGCAAATGTCACTGAAACTGAAGATGTTAAAGATCTTTTGTTCATGGCCAAGACCACGAGGAGTTTGGAGGATGAAAACACACATGGTTTATTGATAGTGGCTGCACTCAACACAGGCCAAGCAAACCAAATTTTTTCTCCGAGCTGAAACCAGTTGTAGTAAAGATTGGAAACAAAGACAAACTTGTCATCACCGGTAAAGGAGTTGTGGGAATCCAAACTACAACAAGTATTATGTATATTTCTGATGTTCTTTTAGTGGCTGAACTTGATCAAAACTTGATCAAAACTACCACAAAGTGGTTATTGCTTGTTCAAAGAAAGAAGTTGTGTAGTTATTGATGTTGATGGTCATAAATTGTTTGAAGTAGAGATGAGAAAAAGAAGTTTTCCTGCTAATTGGAATTTAATTTCTGAACATAAGTTCAATGTTAGTAAGATTGAACTTGATCTGAGCTATGGCACAAGAGGTTTGGCCACTAATTTGAGACCCATTCAATTTGCTCAAAAGCATGATTTAGTCAAAGATTTGCCAAATATTCAAGTTACCTTATAAATGATGAATAATAGTTACCTTATAAACTATGCTAGAAATTTTATGTTGTCCTTAGTGACCTTTACAAAGTGATATTTTAAATATTTAATCTTTTTTGTTGAAATAAATGGAAAAAAGTAACTAGTCATTAAGGAATCTGCAACTACACATAACACTTATTCTTGTAATTTCTCTGATCAAATTTGGCAATGTTGTTATGTTTGGTTGGGTGGGAAAAAAACAGTTCTGCCATGCTGTGCAAATCATTACTGGTCAAATCTTGGAATGGGGAAGGAACACAAGAATATCTGAAAACTTATCTGGCTTTGCATATTATGGTCTATATGGACACATGGGAACTGGATTTCTTTAAATGCATATCAAGTGAATCAAACGGAGGTGGTGGAATTGATTAAAGTTAGAAGCTAAATGTCGAGAAAAGCCAAACTTAAAAAGCATCCATGTCTTACTGTGACTCTATGAGTGGTGGTCAAATCCAGAAATGTGTTGATCCTCTTATTGCAAAAATAGGACTGCATCTTGATGTAAAAAGCAGGAGTACCCTTGCACTCCCATCTTTTAATAAAATTTGCTTTATCTAAACAAAACTACAAACGATAATTGTCACTACTCTTCTATACCAAATAAATTTTTGTTTCTTCACATCTATAATGCAGTACATGGTACACTTAATAAATGGCATTTAGAGTACAAAGTAACAACCGCAACCTTTTATCCACAACATATTAAACAAAAGTAATTTCATCCTAACAAATTGGTAACAATACATCAACAATAGCTGATGTTCACAAGCAGGGTTTCTATGATACTACGTAAAACAGAAAAGAAAAGATTATACATTATTCACATAAAATCACATTATATATCATATATACATGTAAATTACTAGAAGCAGTTTCAAAGACAAGAAGAGGCCCAACTAGCATCAACAGCATCAATGATCTTTTCATGTAATGTGGCTCCAGCACAAGCAACTATGCCACGATCAAGCCTTTCTAAATATAAACCTTTTGAGAAGTCTAGTGGATGCCCCTTAGCATCTGTTACCATTCCTCCTGTCTCTTGTATGATGATAGCACCGACTGCATGATCCCATATTTTCTCCTTGTAACCAGCTCTTGCAAACTTCATGAAAACCTCAGCATCCCCACATGCTATTGCCGTATATTTCATCATGTTGTATACTCTCAGTGGCTGATTACTGCATATAGCGATGAATAATAGTTACCTTCTAAACTATGCTAGAGAATTTATGCTTTCTTTGGCGACCTTTACCAAGTGAATGAGTGATACTTTACATATTTAGTCTTTTTCTTTGAAATAAATGGGAATGTAACTAGTCATTAAGTAAGGAATGTGTAACTACACATAAAGTTTTCAGTTTGCCATCATATTCTGATAACTCTTTTTTCCCTGTAGTATTAAATTAGCAAAAATGATTGAATCATCTCAAGAATTTTAATATGCATATCATGCTAAACCGAAAAATTTGGAGTATAGGAATAAATCCCATGTTTGAATGTCTAGACACTACAACCACACAAGTTAAAAATTTTTAAGATAGTGGATGACTGATATTGAAATGGAATAAAATAAATATGCACCTGAAACCAACACTGTGAGCCAGCCCTTCAGCAAAAGAGTGGCTTAAATTGGCCTTCTCAACTGGTTGGCAGAAAGTGGCCATTTCTAGGTTGTCAATGGAAGAGACAGAAACTTGTTTTGCATGGTTTGGCCACACAAACTTATCATTGACATGGAGCAGTGGTTGGATCCAAGCCTTGCCACTACCCCTTTTAGCATAAATTACACAACCTTTATTCCAAGTTTGAGAGGTTGGAGGAGCCAACTTAGATATCATCTTAAGATAGCTGTGATGATAACTAAACCAGTCCTTTCTCATAGGGTAGTTAGGACAGCCAAGAACTCCAAGCACAACTTCTCCTTCCTCTATGAGTGATAAAGCTACAACATGTTGATCACTACATGAAGACCCTCCATCAAGAGGACTAAGTGCCCAGAATCTTCCAGAAGGACCTCCGACTGAGTTGCTGCGACTAATGATTTCAAGAACCTCTGACGTTCCAAGGGTTGATTTTGGTTCTTCAACTCCAAATCGAGGCGCTTCAGCTAGGCATTCATTCACAGTTTTAACCACAGCTTCCAACAGCTCAGATGCATTATTACTGGATAGTGTCTGAACCTCTTTTTCAGTTACAATTGAGACATTTTCATTCCCTAAACACTCAAACAATATCCAGCTGACAATTGCTTTGACACTCCAACCTAAATTAACATAAAAAAGATTACAAATACATCTCAATCATGATCCTAAGTATGAATAAAATCCAATAGCTGCCACAAATAGACTGATCAATCGTGCTCTCAAAAAAAAAAAAGTTATATTCACAAATTCCAGAGACTAATAAGCATTAACCATATCACGTGACCAAAATTGTAAGAAAATATAATGAAAAGAGAACACCATAAATTTGATTGTTTCTCAATCTGAGTAACCTACGATAAAGCGTATATAAATATTTTGCAAAGACCAAAGAGGATAAGGTATATTATTTAAATTTGTAATGGAGACCATGCTCAACTAATATATTTTCAAGTTTGGACTGAAATGCTCATAGCAGCTTCTAAAATTGGAGATGTAAAATGAAAACCGGAAAAGGTATAACCAATAAACTGAAAATTTTCCTCAACTTTGTAATAGGGAACGTTGATATCAATTCTTTTAGATAATTTTTTCTCCTTCTACAGCTGAAAGGCTATTTTCGAAATCCTGAATACACCTATGCATGAAAAGCAAGTAAACATATTGATAGAGCAGCATATTCTCTCTATAATGACTCATCTTCATAGATGTCAAGGGAGATTAGAGTGACCTTTTGTGTTCAACGTTGTTTTCTTTCCAGTAGCATTTTTTTGTGGCTATTTTTTGTATTCTCTTAGTGAGGATACTTGTCCTCCCCTTTTGCAATTGTCCCTACTTTCCCTTCTAATATAATTTCTTCTTTTTAAACAAAATTAAAAAAATAGGTAGGTTTTAATATATATACTTCTTCACTTGAGAGGAAGAGAACAGTGAACGACAAAAGAGAAGTCACATATCCATGAACCTAAGGTAAACAACTGAATTCAGTCAAATCAGTTTGCTTATATGGAACATGGCAAGGCCTTAACGGTACTTACATGAAAGCACTGCTATTACTATAGTCCAAGAAATAGAGTTTGAAGGGTCAGCTTAATTTTGCCGACGCATTATTTCCTTTTTTTAGATCTAATCACGAGTTTTTGAAAGTCCATGAAACCTCCAAATTTCATAGTCACTTTTCTTACGAATGATTTTTCATTTAATTCAAAGCATTTATTTTTAGAGAGCAAGTATTTATTAATTTGGATAATTATGTCATTTTTGTAGTAGACAATGTTGTTTGTATTCCTCTCTCTTGTCACTTCTAAGTTCTCAGAACCAATCAAGAAAGCCAGTTATCGTAATTGAACGGGATACCAAAGCAACATAAAGCAGTAAGATTTAATTTCCCTCTGCTTATACCTAGTTCTGAAGTTTAAAGGCAAACCAACTAACCAACGTACGTAGTATATATGGTTCTACTGTGTATTTATGTCCACACATGATAAGAAGTATAAATATATATGTATTATTATATGTCTTAAATTATTTCAAAATTAAATGACTAAATATAATATTTTATTTGTATCGTTATATTGCATGTTTATATATACATAATATAAAATTCTATACAAAAGACAAAGCTTATAAGGTTGTTTATATATTTTTACAATCAAGTTTTAATAGGAGATGTATTTAGTGTCAAAGTTATATTTATACCAAAGTGAAAAAAGTAAATTTAGACTGTATATAACCATATATAAATTATCCAAATTAAAAGTTTTTTGAAGTTGAAAAATCACTTGTCTTATAAAAACTCACATGACTTACTTGTCATATTTACTCATCTTACTCTCTCACACACAGTCTCATTAAATATATGCCGCATGTGAATAGTATTTATTTTCCCCAAGTTATTCTTATATAGAAACTATTTAATGATGACGGTTAGAAGTTACAACATAAAGAACTTAGTACAGGTTGTGTGTGTATAAAAATAAAAAGGCTAAACAAATTACAGCATTAGGAAAATTCACCTGCAACTGTGAGAGGAGAATTGAGATTATTGTTGCTCCCAGACTTGGAAATCAAAGTGTCTTGAAGTTTCTGACAGAGGAAGCATGCCATATGAACTGCTCTGACAGCAACACCTAACTCTTTGCAATATTCCTCTGGTTCTGAGACAAGACCAACCATTTTGTGATCCTCCTCCTCCATCACTGGTGAAGAAAAACTTTGATCAAATTTTGACACAAAAGCAATGTGGTTTGGAAGGGTGTTGGGGGATTTATTGTTGAGAGACAAAAAGCAAGAACCAAAATGGGAGGGTGTTTTTATATGACTATGTGTGTAGTTTTCACTTCTCCTCCCAAGTCCTAAGATACGTGGGAAGCTTGCACCCAAAGTGGAACAATATAAAGGCATATCAAGTACACAACACAACCTCACCGTTTCTTCATTTGGTTAGTAATTGATTGTTACCAATAGTATTTGTGACGTTTGAATTGAGAGAATGGAAAATGGGAAGGGATTGTCAAATTATGGGAATAACAACGATCTACCTACGAGAGTATTTATAGGACCAATTTTACCAGCAAAAACGAAAAAGCAACACAATAACTTCTTTTTTTATTATCATCAAAATACAAAAGCAAATTGCATTAAGATATATGGGATCTTTTGTGTTGATAGATGTTGTGCAATTAAACAAGGGCAAAGGACAAAAATCACAAAAAATAAAAGAAAAACAAGGAGAAAGGACAAGGTTTCGATTCATAAACTTATCATTTGTGAAGAAGACTAATCCTTGTTATTCCTTGTGATAAGGAATTTAATCTCACAGCTCAAGGGGTGCGTGAGGATATACTTCTAGTCATGCATATCAAGCTTTAACGGGGGTAGATATACTTTCAGATTGTTTGTTTTAATAATGTCCTGTAGTTGCTAATTAGATTTTGTAAATTAAATTTTACTGTGATAGAAAACTTATGCTTGAAGAAAGATTTAAATTTATACCTTTGAGTTAAGAAGAGTGTAAGTAGTCATCATAATCATTTTTCTGAGTTTAACAAAATTGTTATTGTCATCATCATAATTACCATTATCACGATCACTAAACTATATAATTTCATATTCATTGTTACAATTGTTGCTTTCACTACCATTGATCATTTTCATTGTTATAAGCCTATTGCTATTATTGTTACTTTATTACCTCTACTCACATCATTACTTTCATTATTAAACGAGTTTGAATAAGAAAATAGAAAGTAATTTATGAGATTTAAATTTAAAATTTGATGTTAAAATTTAAAAACTAAAAGGCACAAGAAAATTAAAAGTTTAAAATATAAAACTGATAGCGTTTTAGTTTTAAAAAAATTCAAATCTTAAAGAAACAACCATACCAAGCAAGGCTTAAGGTTTAAAAAAATAGATTAAAAATTTATGTCTCAAATCTATCATAATTTTCTAACGATAATAACAATTTTAGGGTTTTAAGTAGGGAAAAAATTATAGCAAAACCAAGGTTGCTTAATTGTAAAAATTGAAGAATTTAATTAACTTTAAAAACTTAGAATCAAAATAAGCAAAACAGAGACTGAAAGTGTAATAAGGCATGTGTGTAGACGGAAGTCAGTATCTATAATCGGACACCATACATTCATTTATACTATCTATGTGGTATAAAAATTCTCCAAAACTTGACTCATTTATACACCATTCATATGCAGTTTGACGGTATTTTTGTTCTCCTTTTTGGAACAGCGAAGAAAGGGTATTCTTCTGGTCCGTATTAAATACCATGGTCTTGTGTAAGATTTGAGTCATAATGAGCTCATCATAAAAATAACATATTCTCCCTTTTACTTTCATCATTCATAACTCCAATCATAACTTCATGATATTTAGCACCCCATCTTTAGCAGAAACCCAAAATATAACTAATCAGTGAGCCAATTGGGTCAATAACTGTGGCTTATCACAAATTGACAATAACCATCAGCGAAGCAGGGGACCAGCAGAGAGAAACTTTATGAAGGCATGAGTATCTAAAAGCATGATTTCTGTTTACCTGTGTGACTCATTGGCATAACCATGTGATCTTGTACATGAGTTTTGTTTATTCAGTTGTGAGATTCGTGTTTATGATTTTGAGACTTTGTCGCGCATGCTCTTTTTTATATTTTAAAGTTGGATAGTCCTCGGCCAAAAGTTAAGGACTAAAGTGTTTGTCAACAACATGTTGGACCGAAATGTATAAGCATAAGTAGATGACATGGTTGTGAAATTGAAACCAAGAACTAATCTCTAGTTTCAACATATGTTTTTTCATAGTTATAAACTAAGAATTGAACTCTAACTTCATATTTAAAAAATAAAATTATCTATCAATTATGTCACATCATATCATATCAGTTATTATATATGTTTAAAATTGAATGAAATTAATTTTGATATTATATAAATTAATACTATCTATAAATTTACATTAAAATGTGTATTTTTATTATTGAAAAATATTTAGAATTAATTTTTGAACACTGAAACAAACATGTCCTCAATATATTTTTCTCTTGGTCGATTTATTAATCGACACAGTGACTTGATTTAACACCATTGCTGATTGCTGATTGCGTGCACGAATTAGAGTCTGAAAAGGAAGAAAAACAAGGCACATCTGTTACCGAAAGCTAAGAAAACTCATTTGATGCTCTGCCATAAACATAATGGCATTATGAAGTATGAACACAAAAAAGAGAGGGAAAATAATCAAAAAGAAAAAAATATATAAAAAAAAAATGGATAACATTCTGGAGTGCTGGCCCTTTCAGGCTTATAGTAACATTGATATGAAGCGCTTCTTACTTCTTAGATAAGTGCTTTTTTTCCTCGTGACGTTAAGCATATGGCATTATAATATCATCAATGATCTCGACTATTGAATGGATTTTACTGCAGCAACAAAAGTTGGTTCATACTTCTGATTGAGTTTAACCATAGATTAAGGGCATATTTTAAGTGTCGTGTCTAAGAAACTTTTATGATTAAAATTAAGCAATCAAATATTTTAACTTTAACTAAAGAGGTTGCTAAACTAAAACAAGATTGAATCTCTCATGAATATATAACATGTCGCAAGTTCGAATTTTCACTCATTTCCTTAAGTTGAGGTAAATATAAGTATATATGTAAACATTTTTTTTTAGTGAAGACTTGTCCTGCCTTGGACTAGACATTATCCCCTCCCCTAAAATTTATAATAAAAAAGTACTTTAACTTTTAATGGTAAAAGAAATATTTTAAATTTTTAGAATAATTATATAATATTTTAAGAATTTACTAGAGTGAAGTCATAATTTTTTACAATGTCATCTGATGATAAGATTGTTATATTTTAAAATTTATATGTAAGATTATTTTTAAATAATTGACAATATAAAAATATTTATTTGGAATATGAAAATTAAATTTATCATAATTTAAAAATAATAATTTTGATGATCTTAATCTCTTTTTTTTACCACATGATCTTAATCTCTTCATCGCATATTTGTAAAAAATATATGAAAATTTTATTTTGGGTCAAGAATTAATATCTATATATAATTCAAAAGGTCAGGTTGATTTGCTCTCGATAATAAGAGTTACTTACATCAGTAAAATTCGAATGTGGATCTCTCGAACATTTTTTACTATAAAAATTAAAAACTCCAAAAGTGGGATCTTTCAAAGGAAGTCATCATTTCGCGCGTATTAATATTTCAGAAGTCCATTCTTTTATTTTGTTTTGTTTTTAGAAGTCCATACTTGATTAATAAATTGAACTTTATCAAAATATATTTTTGCTGGTGACAAAAAATATGTTATAATAAAAATTCATGCCTATAATCATGATAAAATAACAAAACTCCTTAATCTTTTGTCAATTATTCTTTAAGACTTTGTTTAGTTTTAAATAATAATAATAAAAAAGGAAACATAGTTGGATATATCGATTTCAAAGATCTTTATCATCTTTATACTGTTTTATCATTTGCCATGTATGGCAAGCGTACCCTTTTATTAGTAAAGAAATAAAAAAAAACTAAAAGTTAATTAATATTTGCACTGGCACAAATACAACGATGAAATTCACTCGGACATACTAAAGTTAATACAGTATGTCTACTTATCGTTAATGCTTGAGTTTAGTAAGTGTCTGGACTCGTGTGTGTATATATGTATAAAAGTAAAAATAATCAATTTTACATTAATTAATAAAATTAGTTGATATCATTTAATTTTTTTAAACTCAACTAAAAAATAAAGTTATGTTTAAAATATCATTCATTAAAACTTGTTATCATAAATAAAAAAGAGTCATTGAAAATAGGATTAAAATTAAATGAAAGATGTTTTAAAAATGATAACATTGAATAGGTCAAAATTACTTAAATTTACTTGTATTTAAGTCCAACATATAAATATCATTCTTTTTACGTATACATGAGTGCATGGTAAGTACTTCCTAATCTTGCAAATGGTTCGTATGCCTAAAAATAGGATGAAGTAATATGATGTTAAACCCTTGAGACTTGTTTGATAGGATTAAAAAAATTACCTATAATTTAGTAATTTTTTATATTTTCAATCTTACAAAAATTGTTTTAGTCTTTACAAAATGTGTTTTATTTTTATTTTTTATTCTTAAAACGCTTTATATGACCCTTTAAACAATAAAAAAAAAAGTGTTTTGAATAGTGAAAAAATTATCTAAAACACTTTAAGAACAAAAAAAAAAGTACATTTTACAATGACTAAAATGGAAAAAATTGTAGGAACAAAAACAAAAAAAATATTAAATTACATGAATAAAAATCTATTTAAAACAAAATTATAATAGGTTAAGTTAGTAGTTTTTATTTTAATCTATATTTGGTAAATCAATAAGATAAGTTTATTCTATTTTTTTTCTTATCATTTTTACTAGTATAAAAGTTTTCTAAATGGAAAGATAAGATTGAGAAAAAAATTCCCATCACTCTTATCTCACAAATGATAACTTGTTTGTTTTTTCGTTACTAATACTAACTAATACTATCATAATTATTATTTTTATTATTATCATTATCATCATTTGTCACAATCTTCATCATCATCATCATCATCATTATTATTATTATTATTATTATTATTATTATTATTATTATTATTATTATTATCACTCTTTGCACACTTTACAATATTATTACTATTGTTACCACACTATTATAACTATTATTACTATCATAGTTATAATTACTACCATTCTTATTATTATCACATCATTGTGGCTGCAATTAATATTATTATGTCACAATTACTATCATTATCATGAGTGATGCATCATCATCATGGTTGATAGTGTAATCAATATTATCACGAATACTATTATCATTTTTACTACTATTACCACAACCATCATCATTATCATCATTGTATTACAAGATTACCTAGATAATCAATAAGATTTAAAATAAAATTTGAAAAAAACTTGTTTTACTTTAAATAAAAGTTATATGTTAAACTTTTATTGCCAATATTGTAGCTTTTTGCTTTAAAAGTCCAATAAAAAAATTTGTTATTAATAGGTCTAAAATTTAAGTTTGACTTATTTTAACTTGAGTCAATTATAATCTTTACCATCAATGTCACTTTTTGTGAGGATAGTTATATCATTTAGATACAATTTACATTATCAAGCATAGGATAAACTAATTTTTTCATTCCCTAAGTGTACATTGTTGCGAAATTGGATAAAATTAATTTTAAAAAAAATTGATTTTAAACATTAAGCGTAATTAATCTCAACTGTGGATTTTACATTAGAACATATGCATAACGGAAGGAATTTATTTTTGTAGAAAACAAACGCTTTTTAATATCCAAAACTTTGCAATCACATAATATGTTTGCTGCCTTGTAATTAATATTGGAAGATGAGCTAACTCTTTTAAACTTAACAATGAATTCATAGTTCGACGTAAAATAATTTAAGAACAAACAGTACCTTTACCTTTTTTGTTGGAGAGCAAGGGCGTTGATTTTTTTTTTTTGTCATTAACAGCAGTGCTGATCGAGCTACAAACTAAGCCCAGTACCATTTGGGCCTTCTTCACCATGGTCAAGGGCTATTGCATCCTGCACTCCATTATTGCATCTGCACCTCCCATTATATTTCAAAAAATCCATTTCAAAATACTAATTTTTATTTCGGAACCATCTTTCCTGAATGCAATTATATCTAATTGTCATAATGGAAGTACAGGAAACAAATGCCATGGTCAAGATACAGCTTACAATTCACTTATTTCCAACTTTCGGTTAGCATTAACCTATTGCTGTGGATTATTATTGTGTCACACTAATCATGAAGAAAGTTACAAGAATTGATTAAATATAGTTAGATTCATTACGAATATTTCCGTAAAAAAAAATTAGAAGAAAGTTACTACTATAATTTATTAAATGAACTTACAAGATTATTTTACGAAGTTACACATTCCATGTTTAAAATTATTATAACTTAAAAGTGTCTTTACATTTATTTTGGTTAAACGCATAATTTAGTCCTTATGCATGTCTTAGATTCTTAATTTGGTTCTTATACCAAAAACTTATTAAATTGGTCTTATATCTAGAAATGTGTTCCGGATTGGTCTTGCCGTCATAATGTTGTTACTTGTTAAAGACGGACCTACATTAGCCATTAACCCCTTGCACTGTATATTTTTAACTTAGTGTTTATGGATGTAGTGTATTTTTTATTTAATCCTTATACATCTAACATATTCTTAATTTAGTCCTTAAAAATGTTTAAAAAATAGGGATTAAAATGAGAATGTGTTACATACATATATAGAGATATCAAAATTAGAATATGCAAATTATAAAAAAAAAAATTAAGAATTATGCAAGAAAGTAATAGTCAACATAAAACCATTAGAGTTGGCGTCATAACAGTAGAAACCAAACCAATAATATTTGTTCGTTTAAATACCAGTTTAATAAATTTAGATACTAAATTGAACATTCCTGACATATATAGGAACTACATTTTTTATTTTCTTATTTATTATTGGTATCAACTTATAAAAAAAAAAATTAATGTTAGAAAATGCACTTGGGTTGTCTGTTTCGACTGGAAGTTAAATGCTACTGTCTTATTAGAACACAGTAAAATTTGATTATAAATCTCTAGTACTCTTGTGTAGAATCAAGCATTGAAAAAGACATTAAAACTTCAAGTTGAAGTATAATTTGAAACCACGTAAAATCTTCAAGCAAATTTCACTATCAACAAGTATATAATTTGTGTTAAAAACCTTTTAATTAAACTTATTCAATAGTTCGATCTAAATTATCTAAAAAGCAACTTTCTACATTAGTTTTGAAATTAATATAAAAAATACTGACTTTTTATATCTTGTATCCATTGATTTTACATCTTTGAAACTGATTTAGAAATAAAAAGTAACGAATATTTAAAGTATGGAAGATAGTACACATACATTAATGAATGAAACTAATATCTTTAGGTGATATGATATATTGTACAATATCATATTTTCTATATATTTTTCTTCTCAATCCTATCATTTATTATAATTTAAATTCAATTTTTTTCTCTATTATCTTTTCTCTCTCTTATTTATATATTTTATTATATAAATTGTTATACAAATATATCATTTCTCATATGTAAAAAAACTAATATATTTATTTATACTAAAACTAGTTTTAGTTTCTTAATATGGCTTTTGTTATTATTTTTCTTTTACTTATTATAAATGCATGAATATTTAAAAATTAAACAATATATAATCAAATATATACAATACCATATTTTAAATAATAATCATATAATATAATATTTTATTTTATTTTTTTAGAAAAAACAGGAATAATCAACCGTACAATAACAAGATGACTGTATAATATAGTACTAGTCCACAAAACATGTCTATATGCAATGTTTTGTGGATATGAAGAGAGTGACGTCTAAGACAATGTATTAATTAATCAAGGCAACTTCCACAATTGACCATGAAACACCGAACCTGTACCCTTTGTGTCTCTACGTTTGGTTGTCAAATCAAAGTCATGGCTTTCAGAAGTAGCATCAAGCATTAAATAGTCATTAACCAGGATAAGTTTAATAAGATAGTGGAACACTGTCAACTGTGATTGGAAGGTTTAATTTGTAGATGGTATATATAATTAATTATTTGGATAAATTTTTCTAAAAGTATTTTTTTAAAAAAATAAAGAAAAAAAATATGAAGAAAAAAATAATATAAATTTTTTTATAAGTAAAAATAAATTTTTTATTAATTAATTTTTAAAAATTCATTAATATAACTTCTCTAAAAAATTAGATGATATCTATAAATTAACTAATAAAATAATGAAAAATTTCATTTTATTTTTTTTCTTTTTATTTTTCTCCTCTAAAAGTAATTTTAGAGAAATTAATATCCAAATAAGTCTAATAACAATATCAATTAGATTGTCCACGTGAATAATATGCAGCACAACAATGCAGTAAAACTCCTATTTGTTTCTCAATTACTACTAACTATGAAAAAAAGTTATAAATATTAATATATCCTATATCTAGCTATATCAGACTTATTTCCCAAAATCTTTATCTTAAGCTTGTGATATACTGTACTTCCCATAGTGCTTACCATCACTGTCACATCAATTGATTACTTTTTCGATCTCATAATGAGTTAATTTAGACTTAAACAACTTTTTCTTGCTTTCAAATTGCAATTCGTGAGAGTCCTTGACTCCGTGTATGAACTGAATTTCAGGGTTGATCAATATAATCCATGTTTGACATTATATTTTCACATATTTAATTCTTTTATACTTTTTTGTATAAAATATTAAAAAGTAAAGATATTTTTATATAAATAAGTAGCACTTTGCATAAAAAAATATTAAAATGTAATAACATGAAGCAAAAATTTCCTTAAAATCAAGATATACGTTTCACTTTTCAAGAATTATAATTTTTTTTATACGTATAGATAATCTCTTGATGTTCTAAAGTGCATGATGCAATGTGTTTTATGCTCCAATTGAAATGAATAATTCCTTCGTAGTCATCATTGTTCCTTCAAATGTGACAAGACTAGCTCATTACCCAACGTGATTTTAATGCCCTCCAAATTTGAACTTCACAAATCAAAATAATCTCATTTTCCCTGTGGCACTTGTGAAACGGGCAAGGTATCTCTACATGGGACCATTACCAATTGATTTCATGATTTGTACCCTCCACAAGCGATGGAAAATGTCTAGAGACAATGTAACGTTTTAAGATAATAGTAGCAATGGAGTACTGAATCAAATCCAATTTAAGGTAAATGGAGGCATGGGACCAATTGATCTTTATCTAAGGGACAGCGAGGGGTCCCCAAGGAAGGCCTTGCTGGTCCTGCCATGTGTGTATAAGCATGACTTAAAAGACAGCAAACGTGAAATTTGCATTGTTGCCCATTTCGTTACTTTCCCACTCTCTCTTCACTCTTAGAGTGAGATTTTTTTCTAGTAAGAAGATAAAATTATAACAATTTATACACTTTTGTTTAATTAATTGGGTTAAATTTTCTTAGTTTTGAGTGAGATCTAAATTATTTTAAATAAAAATATTTGTTTATCAATTTAAAAAATGAATGGTTGTTTCTTTTTTGAAAAATAGTTGAATCAAACATGTTATAAAGGGTTATGTGGAATATCAGAAAATAGATATACACAATGAAAAAAATATGATTATAATATTTGAAGAAAAAAATTATTGAATTATTTGCACTCAAATATAGTTACTAATGAATTTAAGTAATTTAAGACTCTCTCTCTCTCTCTTTTTTTTTTTTGCATTTGATACTTATTATATTATTGTGGTTACGTGACATTTAGTAGTATTTACAAGATTTTTTTAAAAATATTTTGCTTGTCTCCACTCTCCACTATTATCATGGTGAATTCCTTGAGATAAAATATGAATGTTGTTGTACTTAGATGTGTATTTAAGCAATTATATATAATTATGAAACTAAAATTAATGTAAATAAAATTGCTTACTAAGGGCATTCATTGTCAGTATTAAAAAAAGTCATGTTGGGTTAGTTCAAAGATTTTAATATAAAAATACATGAGAGAATATTTGAAGAAGTATATAAGTTGATTTTAATTTATATAAGATGTTTGATTTAATTTACTTTCTTATTTGTTTATAAATATGTGTTGAAAATTTTATTCAAATTAAATTTCATACTTATTTGTTTACTTCAAAGAAAGACTTCATTTTATTTGTTTGAATGAAGAAAATGAAGACAAGCAAAAATTGAAGTTAGAGTGTGTTCGGTAGGAGAGACATAAGGTGTATGAGGAGAAATTTTTTTATGTGAAATCCATATCTTTTATAATTTATTTTAATTTTAAAAAATATTTTATTTTTATCATATATATGTTCATTGTCACTATCAAACGGAGGGTTAAAAATAAAAATAAAAAAAGTTTATTTAAAAAAAAAAACTTCATTTTTTAGACTGTGTATGATTTAGTGTGAGATGAAATAAAGGAAATACACCTAAAGTTAATTCTTTTTGTATTGATTGTCAGGAATTAAAAATCGTTGTCTCTATAAAAAAAAAAAAAAACCATTATCCATTTTTTTTTATTTTTCTTTTCTTACCATGTAGTTTGGAGTTTGGACCGAAACGAGAAAGATCAACCGTGCCCGTACCACTATTTCTGTCGTGTCTGTC
Organism: Glycine tomentella; assembly: GCA_007407185.1. NCBI lineage: Eukaryota > Viridiplantae > Streptophyta > Magnoliopsida > Fabales > Fabaceae > Glycine > Glycine tomentella. The sequence goes on from PYAF01004503.1 coordinate 2,015,392, forward strand.
CCTAGCCCAACAATACAGCATGAAGAAAAGACCGCACCAAGACAAGGTCAAAACCGTCCAAACAGTCAAAACCTGTGGCGACCCATTTAATTCTGGCCCAAAACAAGGGTCATTTTGTCAACCTCAATCCTATATATAACCAAAAACATCCAACTCTTACCCACAGCACAAACTCAACTCAGCACAACTGAGCATAAGCATCTTCTCAGAGCGTGTTAGTTCTCAGTTCTCACCTTTTTTTCCATCTTCACCAATCAGGGAAAAACTCAGAAATTTAAGAAATGGCAGGTGCAAGAGCCAGTGGCATGATCAATGGTGGAAGAAGCTTCCCAAGGAGATTCTCTGGGCGTCCAATTCCAAAGCGTGGACAAGTGAAAGTTGGAATAGTTGTGGGGCTTGCAAACTCTGTTGCTTCCATTTTCTCTCGCAGCAGAGCCACCAGAGGGTGATCTACAACTACTCACCTTGCTCACTAGGTTCCAATTTTATGAGACCAAAGCAACGAGTCACAAAAGTTTTGATCTTTTTTTTGTTTTTGTACAAATTGGGGCTTTTTGATTCCCTTCTATGATCTCTGTTCATATGTAAATCTCTTGCTTTCTTATTAATGAATCCAATCGTTTCTTGTTTAACTCCTGCTGGGTACAATTTTAGTTTTTCTCTCTTTCTTTTTTTTTTAGTATGAGTACAGATTGTACTATTTTAATTGGATCTACACCAATGGATGAATTTAAGTTTTTAAAATATTCCCAGTAATAGATTAATGCATTGATTACTTCGTTTTACAGCAGGTTTTAAAATTTAGTTTCCACATTTTTTGTGACAGTTTAACATAATTTGATCACTAAACGCAAGTACTTGAGGTGGATCCAAACACACTTTCAATTTCTATACAAGTTTTAAAATTTAATAATTACTTTGGCTTTGAAGTATTACTTTAGAAGTAATTGTTTTTATAGATAAATTAATTTTAGTGGACATGCTGTTCTCTGTCTTTGAGACGGGAGACTTATTTTTCTAAAAAATATAAAACTGGAAGAAGTTTAAAAATAGATAAAAATAAAAATGCCGGTACTGTATCGTACATGAAACGTGCAGCGATATGCCAATATACCTAAGTTCGATATCTTCTATAGTTTTTAAAAAACCGTATAGATCGTAACTATCTAAATTATTTAACTTTTAATTACAAATAGTTTTAGATATAGTAGTTGAGTAAATCTAAAGTATCAACGTACAATAACCTGTACCACATGTTGTTTGTTTTGGGACTGTAGGCGATAAAATTCTTAGATATAGGCACAATTCATTATGATTATCATAAATTACAAAAACCAGCACATGTAAAACAGTGTACTAGCATTGACTCATCTGCACGTGTCTTCCATTTTTTTAATTTATTTTTTATTTTGTGATTTATTCGTCATGAATTTGAATTCGAAAAGTTTTTTTATATAAGGAAAAATAAGACTACATAAAATATCTCTTCCTCTTAATTACACCTAGTGTGAAACCTTCAAACAATGAAGTAAGAAGTTTTGTTTGTTTTTTGTCTTCTGATTTTTTTATATTTTTACTTTTATTTGGGTGCCAAATGTGGTAGCACAGCTAACCTAAAATTTATTTGTCATTTTCACCGGGTTATAATTATCCAACTAGTTTCTAAGCATTAGAGTAGAGAGAGTGGTGGGCTGTCAACCAAACTAGAAAAGTATAAGGATGAAATATAGGATTTGAATCCACTCTTATGAAAAAGATGAAAATTCGTTTCACATCTTTAACTAGTTGTATCAAGTCAAGTTGACTTATTTTTCATCCATTAGATCATAATGAGCATTAAAAAAAAAATATAAGGAGCATTGTTTATCCAACAAATATTTCCTTATCATATTTTCTAGAGGTAGGAGAATGGTCATGTCAAACTGTGGCCATTAAATTAAGTGCATGACCTTTGCTGAAAATTAAGTGTATTACTAGGCTAAGCAAAGCGACAAAGCACAAGTTGTCTTTAATATAATAGCCAATAATTGTGATTAACAATGAGCTTAACAACTGTCACTTGTGCTGTTATAATCTTACAGTAGTATTTTTTTATTCTACGAATCTATTGCTCCTTCAACAAAATCCAACACGATCTTAAACCAAGGTATTTGAATATTAACGTTTTCAGTACATTGTATCAAGGGGTTCCCCCCTTTACAAGATTCAGAGCACCGCAATTAATCTTTGAATACAAATTAATAAATCTACAATCCTCTTTCAGTCTTTCCACTTGGCTGCCTGCTTTTCTTTCATTTCTATTTTTTTAATTTTAAATATTTCATTTTATAAATTTCAGATACTATTATAATTTATAACTGAAAAGTGCTCGTAATAATGTCTTTTCAGAGTTTAAACTTTAAACTTAAAAGTGGTGAAGAGCTTAACGCGATCATAACTTCTTCCCACTATTGTGAAAAGACTTAATTCTCAAAAAAAAAAAAATTAACTGAGGGTTTATCCTCTAAAAGATCTTAAAAGATAAGTTGAAGAAATGAATTATGAACTATAAGTATAAAATTGGACCAACATGGTGTGCATTATAGGCAAATATTTATGTTTCTTAACTATATAATTAAGAGTTTCAGATAAAAAATACGAGTGTTTTTGAGAATTTATCTAAAAAATTCTATATTTTTAATAAAAAAATTCTTAAAAATACTTCTCATTTATATCCAAACTTATCCTAAAAATTTGGTACTTAAACTCTTGTGTACAGTAAGGAACCCACAAACTACTTTGTCATAACCAACCGATCACCTACGTCGCATACACATCCGAATTGGACATTACTTGTGAGTTAACAGTTTGGTAATTACTGTCATTATAAACAGGATGACACATGTATTCCTACTAACTTAGACATTATAGTAAATATTTGAAAAGTGTATGTCTAAAAGAATATTTATAGACAAATAATAATATTTTAAAAAATTAGTCTATGATCGATCAAGAACACCCTTGGCACAAAAAAAAAAATATATCAGTGTTCGGATATGTAGGAAGTAGTTATCACTTATCATCAGTGCTAAGTTATTGAGCTGAGCTGGGTTGCATAATTGCATATGCACGTTTGGATGGAGTAATCAAATATAATGGTATAGTGGTTGGTGGGGCATTGAGCTAAGCGACAAAGTGACCCCTAAAAAAAGGGGCTTGGATTCTCCAAAATCAGAATCATTTTTGTGCCTTTTTCTAATTGAATGAATCCTGCACGTGATTTTTATGCAATAAAGATAGTAATACACTATTAGACATCATGATTCATGACAACTTACACAAGGCTTATAAGGCTTATCTTAACCTCCTCAAATTAAATTATTTATTTAATGACATTAAACTAAACCCGCAGCTGCTGGTGGACTTTTAATTTTTAAATATAGCCGCCATGCGGGACCAGCATTGTGTTGTCGTTTTCAGTCGAACCATTTCTTCTGGTGCAAGTTTTTAGAAGCACTTTTTTTTTTCTTTCTTTGAAGGCAAATTAATGAGATTCTTTGAACAATTATAGATGCACGTTCTTTTCTTTTACTCCTTTCTTATGTGTTAAAATAATTATTGTTTTAGATTATTTTATATAAATTATAAATTTTATTATTCATTATTAATATTATAAAAAATATAAGTAAATAAAATTGATTGATATTATATTAAAAATTAAAAAACAATTAATTTAAAATAAAATTTTCTCTTATTAAATAATTATAATAAGACGGAAGGAGTATATTTTGCAATCACCGCATTAATAATGGATGTTAGAATTACAAAGTAACTATATAAAACCTTTTTATTAATTAAATTATAATAAGATTATAAAAGTTATTTTACTATAAAATTTTCTGTTTTTTGTAATTATGCAAAAAGCACGGTTTGTGTGTATTTATGTCCTTTATAGTATTAATAGTATAATAATAAATTACCAAATCTTAGTTTCTTCTAACTAGTTCAAATTTTCAAATCATGACAAAAGTAATGCAGACATTTTGACGTGTAACTATATTTAGTAGTATCTGTTGTCTTCAATTATAAGTCGTATATTTTTCTCTTTAGATGGCCAAACATCAGATTTTCTGAGCCATATAAACTTGAATATTTCTCTTCATTAGAAATAAGTAAGAAGATCAACTACCATAAAAACAAATAATCGCATTTCATATCTTTCAAGCTTATGAGAAAAATATTTTTTTCTCTTGATATTTTGTGATCACGATTTTAATTTGCTTTTTTGGCCGGATGTTAGCTTTTAAAATTTTCCAAACCAAAATAAATATGATTTTAGTTTTCATCTTTATTAGTGTAAGATTTTTTATTTCTATATGATGGGATGTTACAAAGTACAATTTGTTTTTTATTAAATAAGGATCGGATTGTAATATTTTGATAAATATATATTTTCAAATATTAGTATTAGAAAGTTTAAATTTTATAATAATTCATGCATCCTACTCAACCAATTAAATTAGATGTTTTCGATATTTAAAATATGTTTTAAAACAATATAGTAATTACTTCAATTTGTTAAAAAAAATAAAAAATCAAAATAATTTACTGATTGAAGTAATAACTTCAAAAAAATCCCATCTTACTTGCAGTGATGAATTTGTTTACTCGCTAATTTCTTGACTAATTTGCCCCTTTTTCTTTTCCCTATACACATTGTTGGCCTTTGTTAAACATTCAAAGTCCAGAGGATTTGCTCTAGTTAACTACTGTTGACCATGGACTTTCCCTTCTTTCTTTATTCTGTTCTATAGAATTTAAAGCCGTGGTAATGATAACAGTTGACTGTTGACCTTTTCATAATATGAACAAACAACGCTTATAATTTAATTTTATATATGCACGTTATGTATTTATCTAGATTCATATATAAATAAAAAATAATTAATTTTATACTAATTAAAAAATTAGTTGATTTTATTTAATTTTTTTAATCTCAAATAAAGAGTTAACTTATTTTTAAAATATCTTTTATTAGAACCTGTTATCATGAAGAAAAATGAATCATTGAAAATAAAATTAAAATGAAAAGTATTTTAAGAATAATAACATTAAATATAATAACTATTTAAGCTCAACATAGATCAATTATATATATATATATATATATGAATATAGTGGGAGTATTACTTAAATAGTTTCATACGTATATTTGCTTCATTTTATCACTTTTTATATGATTGTTTTGTAGTTTTATGAGAGGACAAATTAGTACGAGTACGTGTTAGTGTACTTCTTCTTCATTCCTTATATACATTATATATATATATATATATATATATATCATTATATATATGAAGGAGATGATAATTTATTTTTAAGTTTAGCAAAATCTTATTAAATTATGTTAACAAACATTCTCATCTTTCAATAAGTTATTTAAAGAAAAATATTAAATATTTTTAGTTCTTTATTTAAGTATTATATAAAACACGTAGCTGGAATAATAGAAATTATATTTGCAACGAAAATCGAACTTAAGCTTTAAAAAGAAAATATATAAATTTTGCTGGTGGTAATGAATTATTTTTTTTTGGATAAACAAGGTGAAGATAGACATGTTGAATAATAGAATACAACAATGGGTGGTTTGACTGTGATGTTCAAGGGTCAATATCAATATCAAACATTCAAACCAAGAAAAAGAGGTGCTCCATGATCCCACGTAAGAAAGAAACGCCATGCACGTGGCAACAATTAACTGAAGGTCAAATTCGTAAACAAATGGACAATAATTCAAAACCCACGACCACAAGAGAGTACATCGATGAGCATCTTAATTTTTTTCCAACTATTTAATTAAGATCTTTGATTTTTCGATGAAACTGAGATGTATCTACAAACTTTGATAATTTAGATCGATAATAAAATTAATTCTTGAGACTTAATAAGTCTTAAGACTCACAGTCCCTCTTCCAAAATATATTATGTAAAATACAGGTCTTTTTCATAAATTTAGTGTAGGTTATCAACTGAATCACACTCATTAAACATCTTAATTGGATTGAAACAAATAAAAAATAATACTAATAATAAAAAAAAATGTTGTATTTATTAGAAAAGAAGGGCATTTTTGTAAGTAAAAGTTCACTTCAGCTTCCTATATAAGGGAACAAAAAACTCTACGAATTACAACCACTATAAGCCTTGTGTTGTGGTACTTGTGTCGTGTCTGTGCTTTGCTTGTGTCCATTATCGTGGCTGAAGAGGAAATGAAACTAGAGGAGCAAAGAGAGAAAAGAAAGGCAACGATGGGTATGCGAGTGGTGGTGATCACAAGAAGGGATTTAATCAAAGACAATTATTTGTCCAACAGGAACATCGCTGGCCGTTTGATCCCCAAGAGGGGCCAAGTGAAGTTGGGAATTGTGGTGTGCTTGTTTCATAGTGTCTCCTCCGTCTTCTGCTCCATCACTACACGATGTCTTCACTTGTCTTGATTTTTAAGTTTCTTCAACAATTTTTGTTATCATTATGGAGGAATTGTTGTTGGAGACCCTGAAAAAAAGGATCATCAACAAGGGAAGGGGAGGGGTTTCTGTCTGAAGATTGAACTCCTTTTGCTTTGTGAATTACTAAAACAATTGTACATATCTCATAAGTAGTTTATTTGTTGATTAATGCTATATAGATAATTTGCATTAGTTTCTTTCTGAATATCATCCAACCAATAATTGATTGTTCTAAATTTTTACATAAAGTGTTATTTTGTGATCGAGTAAGATTTATTCTAACACGAGAAACGTTTTGACCCCAATTCTAGGCCAAACAACCATTTATGGCAATTGAAACTAAAATTTGCTAATCGTGCCACAAACTTTTTCTATATCTGTTTTGATTTTTACCACAAACTAATTCAAACACAGTGAGTCTCCAATCTCCAACTCAAAGTGTAGCCAATTGCATTGGCAATGAAAGTGAGACTACGTTCATCATAATTAATAGCATTCCCTGATTTCATAAGCATCAAATAGCCACTAAAAAATTAAAACCTCATTTGCTCTGTTGTCACTAATCCTAGGATCTGAAATCACTAAGAAACCCCACATCATAGTGCTATTTCATTTGTCAGTTGTGACCATCACTATGCCATCTTAACTACATCATTCTCTTTTATATAATTGAATGAAATCTTATATCATTGCATAAATCTTAAGAATTTCACGAAGAATTTTATTACTAAACTAAAACGCAATAAAACATTAAAATTGTCCACTTGTATTCATGTATTAGATTACATTAAATTAATGATTTTTAATGGTTTAATTTTTTATTTTTAGACAAATATTTGCGGGTGTACTTCGATGGACAATTTTTAGTTTTAACTTAAACAAAAGTTATTTTTGGCAGTTACTTTTTTTATTTAATAAATCATATTTTTGGCATTGAATATTTAATTTAATTTTTATTTATAATATTTTTCCTTTTAAATACTATTATTTAAATTTAATTTCTAATTTAAATATTGAATTTGAAATCTTGACAAATTAGTTTGTTTTGGTTAAAGTAGTTTATAAACTAAAAGGATATTTCCTTTTTTTCTTCTAAAAAGAGGACATCATTCCTTCTTTTTTTTTTTTAAATAAAGATATCCTTCCTTTTTAGATAAATTAAATTTCAAGATTATACTATATCAATAAATATGTTATGTTTAAATTTAAATAATTTATTTTTATAATTACTTTTTTAATCAAAAGAATTTATTTTTATGTGTTGTTAGTGTAATAAATTACCTACATTTCTTAACTTGAAAAAGGTGAAAACAAACTATGTGACAAGTGAGATCTACTCACAATTTAATTTAATTATAATTTTATAACTCAATTTAACCTCTCTTTTTTTCTATTTCTCTGAGGATTTGTCATCACATTAAATGTCACATTTGTAATTTTTCTCTAAATATTTATTTCTTCTCTCAATCTCTCTCGTCCCTCCACCTAAGGTGGACGTTTATTATTATTCATAAAAGTTGCGTGAAAAATTATTGAACTAATTGTATGAACTCTAAACGTTTGTTTGGTTGGATGAAAATAGGATGGAGAGAATATAAATATAGCTAATGGAAATAATGTTGGCTTTGATATCATGGAAAGAGCGAAAATAGGGTGGAGTATTCCAATAATAACTTTTCATTCTATTTCTCAATTATTTCCGTTCACTTCTTTATTTCTTTTCTTATTTTTTCATATTTTTCTCCAACTAAACTCCTAAAATTTCCTCTTTAATTTTTTTACTTATTTTCATTCATTCTATTTCTTTTCATCTTACTAAACGGACCCTAAAGAAGGCACAACAATATGCCTAATAACCCAAAAGCACTTTTATATATAGAAGGAAGACGAAACCGGATTAGATTTAACTCATGATCTTCACGGTTCAAACAGAAGCCTTATTGTAAAAAAAAATTGTGAGGTTATCGGTAAGTCCCTTACAATGAATTCCGAAAGACATTTTTTTTTTCTGTTACGAACTCAAAATATGAAGAATAAATTATCGTAAAATATTTTAGTCATGCTACTCATTTTTTGTTATCAGTTATTATACAAATTCTCAGCGAATAGAAAGATTAAAAGAATGCAACGGCCAACAACTTAGCCAAATAATGGGGCAAGATTGACTGGTTTTGCTGCTTCTTTAATGAATGAAAATTTCAACCTATCCTGCTGTTGTCTCTGCCGAAGACTAATGTGGTGGCCCAGTTCACTGCCACGTAAAACCTGTTCCTCCAGCTAAGGACACGTGTAAGATATGCAGAGCGCCATATCATCCAGCTAACAAAACCAGCAAGTGACAACCCCTTTGAATCCTACACGACACATATGTAGCACAAAATCAGAAGCTGTTTTTTTTTCCTTTTCATATAACTCCATCCTTCAAAGCCGAAGATATATGATAGATTATATGATTAAAAAAGAAAAAGAAAAAAAAGAGAAAATATCACGGATTCGATTTATTTGATAATAAAAAACTAACATTACCTGCCAATTAAACAAAAAAACTTGAAACCTAAGTAAAGGTTAAAGATAGAATTAGAAACATTCCTATGTTGTACCTTTGACTGTCGTAGATCAACCAGTGCTTTGTAGCCACCTACGGATGCCATGCTCCCAAGATGCCTATACACAAAAGGATCTCCAAATGGCATGCCTTTTGCAGAATAAGCCTTGCCTCCATTCTGATTCCCTATTTTGTTGAACAACTCCACAAGAAACTTTCCCTGCCTTTCAGCAACCTGTAATAAACCAAATACATTGGTAAGTTCACGGGACATGAACAGCTCTTGATGCTAGTCTTTTCAGCACAGAGTGAAATATACTTTATGGAAATGTATTGTGACTAGAATGCCTAGTTACTCGTAATTACTATTTTTAATGTGCACAATATCACAGGAACAAATTAAGACTACAAATAGATAGTACATAGCAATATATATTCTGTGTGTGTTGGTGAATCAGATGAAACCAATGCCAACGGACTTTCACATGAAAGCTACAATATAGTTGCTTTGGAAAATGTGATTTTTCCGTTCAACGTGGTTCCAAAGTGTATCCAAACACACGCATTGTAGGCCTCCTGAGCAGCTACCAAGAGGGCACTCAGGAAGAGGCTTTATATATTTCCATGCTCGGGAGTAAAAAAAAATAGATGTCAACTGCAACTGGCAAGTACATCCATGGTACCCTCTTTGGGATTTCTCTCATTGGATACAATGACATTATAGATCAGCAAAGGTTTCACTTTATTTGGTTGTTTACTTGATCACTTCATCGATATCATTTAGCAGAAACGAAATAGGTAAAGGCTAACCTGAGCTAGAGCTGGAAGCACAGGTCTTCCAGTGTGTTCAAGAAAACCAGCACAATCTCCAAGGGCAAAGACATCTTCCACTGAGGGAACACGCAGCCAATCATCTACACCAATTCTGTATCAATCAACAACATCAATTAAATGGAGATCACAATTGAGCAATAATATTTTTTATTTATAGGCAGCACACATACCTTCCACCTTGAGATTTAGGAAGATCTAGTGTTTTCACAAACTGAGAAGCACCAACCCCCGTGGACCAAACCAAGAGGCCATAAGGAACTTCTGTTCCATCACTCAGAATTATCTTTTTGGGATGCACCTCCTTCACTACACCTCGCATAAGACGGACCCCGGACTGGTACAACAAACATTGAATGTATCAGGCTTAAACTTGAAAGTTGAAACCATGAGCTAGTTGCTAATCTAGACAGAGTATAAAATATATGCTCAAAACTCAAAAGGTTTACCTTTGTTAAGTGTTTTGTTGCATATTGCCGTAGGCTAACATCAAAGGATGACAGTATCTCGTTTGCCTAATCATAAAAAGTCATCATAATGGTTAAGTATACCAATTTTAACCTCAAATCACACAATAGGCTTTCCTATATGGAAGTGAATTCAGCCAGGTCCTAGGTACCTCAATGAGTGTGACGTGAATGTAATCTTTGACATGAGTATAGCGCTCATGAACATCTCTCATGATGAAATCACTCAATTCACCACTAAATTCCACTCCAGTAGGACCACCTCCAATAACTACACAATGCAGAAGGCGTTTCTTTTCTTCTTCCAATATGCCTGTTACATGAAAACGTTCTTAGCATATAGGCTTCAGCAAGAAAACGACACTTGCAGAGTTATTAATACAAACAAAGTGAAACAATTGAAAATATAAATGCTGTATAACAACTTTAAATGGCTCCTGCTGATGGATAATACTAAAAGAAAAAGAAAGCTTAAAAGTGAATTAGAGGAGAAAACAAAGAGAACTCGGAACAGAATATGTGAATGACATATAGATGTGTTGCATTACCATTTACAAAATTTTGACAAAATGACAAAACTACAATGAGAATACTTAAAAATAAACTATGATGGATATGAAATACCCACCTGGATTTTCAGAAAGCATCAAATTAAGGAGAAGTCTCTTCCTTATTTCTTGAGCATGGCTCACTTCGCGAAGAAAAAAAGCATTTTCCTTTACTCCCTTGATACCAAAAGTTAAAGGCTCAGATCCTGATGCAATTACAAGCTTGTCATATGCGACTTTGAATTGGTAAGGCTCTCGAGGCAATCCACCATTGTTAACTGCCTCACAATAGATCTGTTGACATGAAGTAAAAATGAGTAAGCATTTCACTAGAAAAACTTGGTACAAACATAAGTTTATATATCTCACATTGAGCATTCCATGACTACATGAATGTCCAAAGAATGTAAAGAAAACATAGGCCAAAGGGTGTATATCATTTTACTCACTTCATGTTTGCTTGTGTCAATGCCAGTGCAAGAAGCTAGAAAGAAGTACGAGTTAGGGTCCCTTGCTAATGCATCCTGTATTCTGGATACAGGCTCAGCAACAGTTCTGAATTCCAGGGTTCCAACACACGTTGAAGCAAGCAAAGGAGTAAAGACCATGTGATTCCTTGGTGATATGCACACAACATCATAAATTTTGGTGTCTATCCCTTTGAGGAACCGACACGCGGCCCAACCTGTACCAAGAACAACCACCCTAGGCTTTTCGCCTGGCTTTGTTGCCTCTAGTCCTGCATATCTTTGCTGATCATTCTCAAACTCATACTCAGATTCCTCTATAACCGTCTGTGTCCTAGCAGAAGGAAACTGATGGTGTGGCGTTCCTGATATTCCCCTCATTGAAAAGTTCATGTAGTTCTGTTCCTTAATTCTTGGAACATATGAAAACTTTCCATCTGATTCAAAATTTGTATGGGAAGGTATGTTGCATCTGCTTGTGTATCCTCCTAACGTATCCTTCTCAGTAGCATAACTGCCAAAAGCACCTGCTGATCTTCTCAGGTTGGCCCTAGCAATCCTTACCAATGCCATTGTTCGAGAACAAGTCTTCTACACTTCCTAAGCCTTCAGAAAAGATCAGAGTTCAGAGGTTTTAGTGTTTCCAAGTTTGAACAGCAACCAGGGGAAGGATGAAAGATTGAAAGAATTTGTTGAAACTCTTTTCATGTGAGATTGAAATCATCAAATGAGTTTGCATTGAAAATAAAGAAAAATAAATAAAAATGAGTTTGCATTGATTCTTCAATGCAAATTGATACTTGCCTACTAACAAAACAAAGACATAGAAAGATCAACAATTTGGTTTGCCATGGCGACAACCCCGTAAAATAACATCAATGCTCAAAGTCACAAGAAAAGCATGAACAAGGAAATAGAAATAGGAAAAAAAAAACATAAGCAGAAACAGCAACATCTTTCCATAATGATTAGTTTAATACTATGCAATTAAGCTTAAGAACCAAAAAATGATAAACACTTATATTATATGGATCTTGAAGAAAATCAACATAGCTCCTCAATATAACATGAGCAAATGAAAATAAAAAATAAAATAAAATAAAAAGCTAAGAAAGAATATTCATGATCCATGCTGTTTAAGAAAAGCAACCTTTGGTTTGGTAATGAAGTTGCTGGAGGCGAAGATACAAGAAATTTTTTTTCACGCTTTGTTGTTGTGTGCCAAATTCTCGTATTTAGGTTGTCAGGGTTAAAAATGGTACGTGTGGGAAACTTAGTAGTGTAAAGTTATTATAATACCATCTTATAGACTTATACCCCATTCACATGTGGCACAGCACGCCGACTTGTGCCCCAAGAAATTAGGGCATAGTTGAGATTCTAGAAGGTCTTAAATCTATTTTTTAAAAAAGTGAAGGAAAATACGGATTCTGTGTTAGAAAAAGTAAATGAAATAAATAATTAAATTCTTCCTTTAATTATTAAATAATAAAAAATTCAAAGTAGAAAAGTGCCAAGGTTCTAGGAAGAGAAACAAGCACATTTTTTCCTTGCGTATATTCTCTTTCTTATTCCTCCAAAAGGGAAGGGAGCGAATGAAACGGCAGCGTTAAGGTTAGTACGAGGAGAAATAAGACTTTTGTTCATTCCATCTTTGACCATAATACCATAATTAATTACTAGAAACTTCCATTTCAATGTATATTAGTACCGATTCAAGTGGTCAAAGAAGGTGCAACAAATCTGTGGTGGGGTTGCGGAGTTGAACTTTCATCAACGGTTGATAATGACTGATTCCTCACTGGACCCCACAGTTTGTGCTTCATACTAGTAGTACTTCGATTGTCATGGAGGTTCCGTGTCAAATGCAACGACTTCTGCTCTCAAGTCTGAATCTTCCCAAGCTCCTGTTATTGCGGAATCACTTTCTAAAATGTGTGCAGGTGTCAATTGGGCTTTTAGGCCCAAGGATAGTTGCAAAGAAGAAAAAAACTTCTAAAGTAGATGTTATTTAAATAATCTCATTTTTATAATTAAATAATTAATTAAAATTTAAATAAAAACACTCAAATTCTCTTTTTATTCGTGTATCACACGGGTACAAAAAACTAATATGTATGTTAACAGGTAAGTGTATTTTTCAAAAAAATACATTTTTGGAAAATAAATTGAAAAGGAAAATGTGTTAACAAAGAGGAAGAGTGAAAATAACAACACTACAATAAATTTATTTCTACATCCCCTGCCTTTTCTAATTTATTTATAAGAATATCCTTAATTTTTGGAAACTAAATTTTATAAATTATTTTTAGTAATTGTTACAAGTTCTAGAATTTAATTTCTGGAATTTATTTTGTTAATGCACGTTCTTAAATTGAATTTTCAAAACTTTTTTTTTTCTTATATTCTACAAATTGAGTTTCGGGAATTCCCTCGGATCGGATCCAAGGAAGGTAAACTTCATCATACTCACATCTTTCTCATTCAATTCTACTACTTGAGGGACCAATTATTTCTTTTACAAAGGTGTTGCCACTTACTGACTTACATGACGCCTAAGCAAAATTATTTAAACAATTTTATAATTTAGAAAGAATTACTTATCAATGAGAGTAGTAATAACCAATTCATATTAGGGGAAGTGAAAGTATTAATTGTTCCATTAAGAGGAATGGCCCATGTTACTAAGGTTGTTAAAACAAGATTTCTCACCTCAAAAGGAGCCCCATGCCAATCACACCACTTCCAATAGGCACAGAATGGTGGCTTCTATAATGGTCCAAAATTAATCTCATTAATCAATAACAAAGTATATGTCTCTGATCCATGAACCATCTATGATCCTTAATTTTCTAGAGACCATTAAAGGCCTCACCGGTAGGGAACATGTGAGTGCAATTATTTAGGTAACTTCATGTGCCTAGTCCAAATCAAGCAATTGTCCTTTATACAAGGCTCAATGAATAGGCATATAAATAAGTCAAGGGCAACAATTCTGATACTTCATATTAGAAGATTTAACAAGCGGAGAGCAATGAAGGTCTCTACTTTTGGTATATGCCCAAGTGACAGCTATATTTACCATGGAATGATCACCTGATGATGTGTGTTCAAGCTTGAGAATTCTGGTCTTAGAAGTAAAAATACGGTTGAGGATATCCGCAAGTCGCACACCACCTTGAGCCAGCCTTTTCACCACAATAGGCAGCCGAGAAAGGAAGTACTCATCCACATTATTGAATAGAATAACAAAGAATGAGGGGTCATCCTTCAGATATTGTGATACCAAATAAAATAAAAAATGTACAGGGGTGGGCGGGTGGCAATCGTCTAATGTTGAATAATTTGGTACATTGAATCGGTAGTCATGCTCATGTAGAGAAAAATGTAACACACACTTTTAGATATTGTTTTTGTTATTATTTGATGTAAAAAGAGGATTCAAAAGAAGAAAAAGAAATGGGATGCATTAGGATTTAGGACCAATCATTCTCTTAAAGTAGAAAGGAACACAACACAGGAAAAATTAATTAGATTCACTCAAAAGGGGAATCAGTCCCTTTGGCCTTTTCGTATCAAACAAGAAAAGTCCCTTGAAGCTAAGAAAAGCAAGGAGACACAAAAAACAACACTACCCACAAGGGGAAGAGGATATCTCTAGCTGAAGATTATGGAGTTTCTCTAATATTATGCTTTTAGATGAGAAAATAGGAAATACCTTCCAAAGGGCTTCCTGGTGTAGCATTTCTGTAGGCAAATTTGCATGCTAAGCTAATGCTTTCAGAAGCATACCTGAATTGTAAATTGTAACCAATCAAATCATAAGATGCAAATTCTTTATATCAGTTGTATGTAAGAAGTATTGTAATTGCTAGTAATATGCTAATATGCCAAAACAAAGGGAGCCCCAGGCTATCCAAATATACAAGCAAATGTACATATTAATTAATCAGTATCATGAATTCATTATTTATTACGATAAGTATTTTAAATGAATATAAATCTGTTAATATACAAATAAAAATATTGACTACCAAGAAATGCAAAAAGTAACAAATTTAATACCAAGCAACCAATCAGAGTATCAGACAAAACTAGAGAGTAAAATGATAATAAGGTTGGACAGGAAATGTATCATGCTTATACCGATTTGGACAGGCTGTGTAGTTGTGAGCACAATGTTCCCAAATTGATATATCATTTGGCCAATTATACTGCAGATAGTGAGTAAAAATCAGCAGTCAGCCTCTTGGCCTATAAATATCTATATTACAAGTCCAAGCACAATAACCATGATGACAAAAGAAAAAACTTCATTTTCTCTATGTTGGGTATCTTTGTCATTTGAGTAAATGCATTAAAAAATAGGGAAAAATAAAACTCACTGTAATATTCCTTTGAATGGCTTGTATCATAATAGAAAGATCAGAATCATGGAATGTTTTTAGAGCAGATTGAATAATCAAGTCATCCCACACCTGGACCAAAAATCCAAATCACTGAATTTAGTCAATTTTTATTGCATTATTGACAGAGACAGATTGCATGAGCATTATGGCCAACATATCAAAACCAAAGAAATATGTTGAAAATGTTAGTGACAACATAAGTAAGAAGCAATATCAAAAGTGGGTGCATCTTGCACCTACAGTATGTGAGAACACAATAAGGTTTCTTTAAATTTGGCACAAGATGCTAAGTGTAGCAAATAGAAATCAGTGCAAACTGCAAAAGCATAAATGGGTAGAATTGAAATTGAAATTAAAATTCATTCCATTGTTTTTAAAAATGGATAGAGATCCTAAATCTTTTCCTTGCTCATATGACCTGTTTCTCCCAACCATAATCAAGAAAGCAATAGCATATGAAATCAATAATCATTAATCATATGGAGTTCCAATACAGGTAATAAAAAATTCTGAAAACTATGAACTTTGATAAAGACTATTGAAAAAAAAATAAAACAGACATTCTCAGTCAATCACAAACACTGTAAAAAATGGGAGAAAATGCCTAATACAATTTAGTTACAGAAGGCAACCAGCCTGCATCATGTCACCAACTAGCATAGAATCTGATTCTAGACACTTACAAAATGAAGATGTGTTTTCTTTCGGTACCAACGAACTGTTATTGTGTTTCCACCTAGGTCTCCAGTGAAACCAACATGTATGGGCTGCAAAAGAAAATGGGAATAAAAAACAATTCCTTTATAGCACAAGTTTGGAGAAGAAAAAACACATATGAACCATGTAACAGCAATTTTCACATAGTACATAGGGAACAATATCATGACTCATTCGCACCAATCCTTGTTTTAAAGTTTTAAGTTCTCATTTCCCAACTTATCTACCCATAGGTAAACTCAAACTCTAGTTTGCTACTCATGCAAATCAACGATAAAAGATATGAAAATCATATTTACATTATAAACCAATAATAACTTCTGCTTTTTATAAGATTTTAAATAGGAACTAGGACGAGCAAACCTGATGAATATCCCCAACAAAATGTGACAAGAACATAAGTGCCTCTGCCAAATTATCTGTAATTGATAAAGGCAGAATCAGAACAGTAAATTAAAGGACCTATATTCTTATGTGACAAACAAATTAAGAATATCATCTGTGAATGCATACAGTTAAATTCAGATGAAGTGCCTGCATCAGCTGATTTAAGTTGCACAAGAATCATGAAAAAACACATCATACTAATTTGCAAAGTGTGTGGCCATTGAACAGACAAAGGCCTTGTTTGGAAAATTTCTCAATAAGCATTTATAGGAGAAGAATCTTGCTGATCAAAAAAAAAAAATTATAGGAGAAGAAAGTAAGAAGGTAAACGGAATTAAATTTTTCCCACAAGTTAAAATCAGCTTATGCACTTCAACTTTTTTAAGAGCTCTCTTATTTAACTTTTCCAAAAACTGATTTTAACTTATGCACAAGCTAATTAACTTATAGAAGAAGTTTAATTCATTTTATCTTCTTATTTTCTTCTCCTACAACTGTTATTGATAAGTTTATCCAAACAAGACCTAAATACACAACAATTTCATCGAGGCCAATATACTGAACAACCAAACAAAGTTACTACAGTATTCTAAGTTACACTTGAAATCCGTCTGTGTCAACATAATGTAAAGCGCTGCTCCAATGATATCGGTAAGTATGGCCAACCTCATCAGCCCAAGAGCAAACCGCAGCAAGATCACCTTGAGCAGAATCTGGAAGCAATTGTTTGACAGCAAATAGAGCATCTTCATTGAGATACTCCTAGAATTTGAAACATCCAAGATTTTACCAACACTGCAGTCTTAGGATAAACACATAGCAAAACTCCCAAAACCTGCTTGTACTCCCAAACCAACTAAAATTCAAACCAATCATTCATTTTAAACATCAATAATATATTGTTCATGGCAGATTTTACACTTCACTATCCCATCTATAACTATTTATTTTTATATTTGAAATCAATTTGACAATAAATGAGATATTGACAATGAATCTATAAAGAGAAGACTGTGGTATGTATGGTTACCTGTGCAATCTTACAAGTGGCATAGTGGCCCTCCTTTCCCCAACCCAGAACAGTTGGCAGTGGTGGTATCGGCAACAGAAGAAACAGCACTCTCACTCTCTCATTACCTATAATCATATGCATGTTGATGTTATACGATGGGGACATAGATAGACACAAACGAAATCTTCTGCTAATACGAGAATGGAAGGTGTGTCTGTAATCTGTATGTGTAATGAATGGGTTTGGTGCAAGCCTAAGCCTAAGATTTCTAAATACCCAAACCCCAACTAAAAGTAACGTCCTAAATTGTCATGTATGGGTGCCCACTAACTAACGAAGGCAACCAGTGTTAATGAAAATTCCGGTGATTGACTCCAGAGAAATCGCTAGATTAGAGTTTCAATCAATGAGTCACTTATTAACTCAATTCACTTATATAAATATTAACAAATTAAGTATATATAATATATTTAACAATATGTAACTAATTTATATATTTATATTCTAAAATTAAATTTATTGTCATGATCAAACTATAAATATTATATATTCATTTATTATTATCAATTATTTTGTGGATATTATCATTAAATAACTTAAAAAATTCTTATTTTTTCAAGACTAAATACAAAAGTTATCGAATAATCATAAATAAATCCGATGAAAAATATAAAAACATAAATAATACATCATATCTTGAGCAATATAATAATAATTAGTTATTATATATTATTATCAAAATAAAAAAGAATACTATAGGAGTATATTATATGTCATTTAATAATTAGTTATTAACCATTTAACATTTTATAGGAATTATAAAAAAAAAAATTAAACCAGATTAAATCATACTAACTTGATCCATGTCATCGGGTTCCACCAAATCCATCCGAATCAAACTGACAAAACCGAGTTGCTTGCATTCCAATCCTACACCTTAATCAGAACAACCTAGACATTGGGTCCAACCCATCCAACCTACTAGGCCAATTTTAATAACTATGACGGTCATAAATTAAAATATGACTTTTTAATTTTCTTTATTTATGTGTAGAAGTTGTATCTTCAAAGTTCAAATATGATTTTTATTTTATTTTTTATTTATCTATTACTTGTATTAGAAAATTAACTACACTATCACGTTTTAACTCTTTTTTCCTTGTCTTGTTTTTTTTCATTTCTTTTTGTCTTTAAAGGACGCATGTCAACATTTGGGAGAAAAAAAATTCCCGCTCGAGTCACCCCTCTTTAATTTTTTATTTTTTATTTCTCCATCTCTCCTTGATTTCTTCTCTCCTTTTTTAGAACATCTTTAATGTTAGATCTTGAGTAAAAATTTTGAGTTCAAGATCTGATTTTTACTAGATCTCCCAATAAAGGAGGTGAAGAGATTTCCAACATAGAAAATGTGTTATTGTAGAAGATCCTTGGAAGTCTGTACATTGTTAAAAAAAGAATAAATTTTTTCTCTCTTTCTCTCTGCTTAAGATCTCAAAATGAAATCTACCATTAAAGAACAAAAATTAGAAAGATCTTAAGAAATCTCTAATCCTATGTGGTACTATAGGATCCACCAAAAAATGATCTAAGATCGGAATTTAAAATCTACCAAATGATCTTATGAACTCTTTCTTTCTCTCTCTCATTTCTCATTCCTTCTCTCTCATGATCTCTTTCTCATTTCACATTCTCCTTCTCCCTTTTTTGTTGTCCGCATCTGTCTAAGCAAGGTACCTATTTTGTCATCCCTTGCCGCCAACTATCACAACGCATTTTGCCCTTTGTTAGCAATCGGAACAGTGTACGCTTCTTGGCCCATGATAACTATTGTGAATCATGCTTCTTCATAGCCATCAACAATTGCACCACACACTTCATTAGATTAATTGTGAGGGATGACAATGTGAGAATCCATTGGTATAAAGTTGGGTTCAAGCTTAATTCACCTTCAAAAGAATTCAATATTAACAATTGGTAGTAAATTTGGATTCACAAATTATCATTATGGTAACCCTAATCCCAAAAGCCTTCTTTGATATTTATTTCTTCGTTCTTTATTGCTTCCACCTCCTCTTAACTACTTGTGATCTTTGTTTTTGCTCTCATTACTCTCTCTGCCATTCAATATTATTTCCCATTTAACTCGATAAAATGGTAATCATAACATATGTATACTTACGTATGCATATTATTTACTCTCTTTGTGGGTTATATAGCCTCACCTCTCATGAATATCCTCAAATGTGTAGATGTCGCAAATGGTTGGAAGTTTTTGACCTTTCAATAATTCAAAAGGTATTTTTGGGACAATCTTTGTTGCAACTTGGATTTAATAATTCAAAAGAGAAATCAAGTTTTATGAGTTATGTGACACATAAAAAGTCCTTTCTAAATTCAAAGTAAAGTCATTACTTAAAGTTAAAATGGAAGTTTGAATATCCTTCACATGTGAGCCTATATATCCTGTTTTTTGATAAAATGATTTGTTTATTTCCTAATGGCTGTCTTAGATTTTCCACACTGGCAAAGAGTTGGCAACATGGATTACCAGTCCATAATCAATCCATCAAGTGTTAACATTAACATTACTCGTATAAGACTTGTAACAAATAAATAAGATCAAGTTATCTTTCTTCTCAAACTATTTTTGAAATTGAGGGCTAATCTTTTTCACGCGTCCTTGTTTTTTACATAATAAATACCCTGATCCCTTCTTAATATTAGTCCAAACTGGTACTCTACCATTCCTTTTCTAGCTAGATTTAGACTTGTTGTCATTGACAACTTTGTACTTCCCATGAGTAGTTTGTTAGCTATTCACTTTCACTCAACTAATTCCATTATTAGCCTTTAATTTATTTTTCTCGAACAAACATGGTCATTAACCTCATTAATTGACCATTTATGAAATCTTGAAAGTTTCACAATCTTGTAAAAAGAGTTTTCGAAATACAGTGCAGTTGAAAAGAGTTAAACATATCAATCTTGAATTTCTTAAGTTGATAAAAAATATCACACATTTGCATTATGTACTCATGGACACTTTTCACCCTTGTGAGTCAAAAAGAAGAAAACTTTATGATTAGGGTGTTTTCTAATGCCTTATCAAAAGTGATGAATTGTTTGTCAGTGGCTTTGAGCAAGTCTTAGACTTTTTCATGCTAGTTGACAAAACCACATAAAAATTGAGATTTTAGTCTTTGAACCCATCGGATCACTCCCACCACTCATATATGACAACAATTAATATTGGGTTACTTTCACAAGTGATTGTAGGTGATTCATCTATCCGATTAGTATAATATGTGGCCATCTACCCCAAATGCGGCAGAATGATCTCCTTCCATATATTATAATTATCTCCTCTAAGTTTAAGAATGTTACTTTGGATATTACAAAAAACTAACATATTGAGAAACCGCATAAAGATCAAAACCTTGTGCCAAATTTAAGGCGTACTAATCAAAATTATTTGTTTAACCAATGTAAACATGCCCGGAAAAAATCTTGCAACATAAAAATGGTTTGTGAGCTGAGTTTTTTCTAAATCACGTAAATCATTTTATTATTTGTTAACCACTCTATGTACTTGTCGTATTAATATGTTGATATCATCACTTTTATTCATACACATTTACTCTTTCTCGTTAAGATGTGATTTTAATAATCCATTATCACAATATTTCATAAAATTATAACTTTGAGATAGGTAGATAAACAAAAAATATATCACAATTCCCATAAAATTTAATAACAAAACTAAGGAGAGTCCTGAAAGATATGAATTATTAAGAAGCATGTTGTTATCCATTGTTCTCAAGTTCTTTGAATGTTCTAATTCATTTCTTGCTGGATCACATTTAATTTCATGTTTTATAACTTTGCACAAAAATATGAAAACTATACTCTCTCTCTCTCTCTCTCTCTCTCTCTCTCTGTGTATTGCAACTTCTCTAGTCCATTTTTGAAGAAGACAGAGATTGACAATCTTTTTAGATATATAAAAAAAATAGTTTTTTTTTTAATATTAATGCTGCTGCTAAAACGTCTAGGTTTAATGAATCACAAAAGGAAGACCATGAACAAAAATTAGCTCCCATGTGCATAAAAAAAAATATAGCTCACACACTAAAGTATGATGTGAGTTTAATGTCTTAATTATAACCTACAAATCCAAATAGATGAAGTTGGCAATGCCTTGTCACTAAGCAATAATGCACAATAATATTAATCTTAATAGTGTAATCATCAAATTGTTAGGGGGAAATCTACGATTGAATTGTTGATTTTTTTGTTAAGGAGGTCCCAAATTCATATTCATTGAAAATAAGCCAGGTGTGATTCATGCTAGTGTAGCCGTGTAGGGTATACGATACCTATAATGTGAATATGCAAGACAAGAAGTAAGAGTTAAAATATTAGTATAATAATCTTTTATAATTTATTTTTTCGTCGCATTTAATTTATTTCAATTTTGTCTCTCTAATGTATAAAAAAAGTACAAAATTAATGTATAACTATAATGTAAAAATAAAAAAATTAGTTGCAATAGTTAGGTCCGGTTAGGTTGAAAAATTGAAAAGAGAAAATTGGTGATTTCATGGGGATGTTCAATAACGTGTTCCAACAAGAATATGTCAAATAGTCAAATACCGAAGAAAAAAAAAATCATATTTTGAATAGTTATATATTTTTTAAAAAAACATAATTTATCAAAAGGAAATTATACATAACAATATGTATGATTGTTCGTCGAACTAATCGTCACACAAATTCCAAGATGAATCCAACAATTACACAAATATATCATGTGTTTGAAAGATTTTATAAAATGTCGTTAGATTTTTTGATAAGATGATAATGATAAGATATATACTGAAACTGTCACCACATAGTTGTTATATCTTGAGACTAAAATTATTAATAGAAGAAAAATATAAAAACACAAGTACAAAAGTTTTGTTTTTTAAAAAAATAGAGACAAAAGCATATAATTAAATTAACCCTTTTAACATGGTTGAAGGTAGATGTTGTATTATTAAACTAATAACTATTAATCAGAAAAAAGAGGAGGGAAAAAAGTAGGAGGCATTGAGATTTGAGCATGAAGTTATTTGTTTTTCAACTGCTACACGTCGATGCCGTAAGCCGTGCACAGCAATAATAATATGTGGGAGCCCACACGCAACCCCTTTCTCTCTCTATCTTTTTTTTTTTCCGTGTACCGTACCGCACTGGATTTATGTCATGCAAGCCATTCCATTCTTAATATAAACCATAAGCAACAACGCACCTCACTCGCTACCATTCGATTACAACGTCTTCTGGTTCTTGTAAGTACCCTCTCTCTATTTTACTCCATATTTTGTATTCGTATTTTTATATTTTCTCTCTATTTTCTCTTCACTTCTGCTATTGGTATATGCTATTTTTCTGGAATTTCGGGTTGCTTATGATTTGGGGCTGATTTTTCACATGTTTTTTTTTTTCTTCAATTCTATCTGCTGATTTGTATGTTAACATCAATGTTTATGCTCTCTTGTCGTCTTATGTTGTTTGGTTGCTGAGAAATTTTAGGAGAATTTCGTAAACCTAGAACTTCTAATGTATTTATTGTTGTTACTGTTAATACCGCTTTTTACCGTAATTTTCAATATAAAGAGACAAGTTTCTGAACCCAGAGTGTATAACCCGTGTGTAGTTCACTATATTGAATCAGTTCTTGTTTATCTGAGAGAATGTTGAGATTTTTAGAGTTTTTCTTCTGTTGGGTCTTTTAGTCACTGTTTTGTTTTCGTTTTGGTGTTTGGTGTGTTGAAATAATGGTGTTAAATGTTAATTGTTAGATCCCCCTTGTGTTGTTGTGATATTAGCAGTGATTAACATGCTGAATTTTGGGTCTTGTTTTTTTTCCTTCAGTGAAGAAGAACCCTTCTCTTTGCGCGTGTCCCGTTCTCTTCTCCAATCCTCCTCCATCCCCACTGTGTGATCTGATCCTAAACCCTATAATCATGACTACCATGGAGGTTAAGCTATGGAATGACAGACGCGAGAGAGAAATGTATGACAACTTTGGGGAGCTATATGCCATTATCAAAGCCACTGAGAGGCTTGAGAAGGCCTATGTTAGAGATATAGTCTCACCCCAGGAATATGAGTTCGAGTGCCAGAAGCTCATAGCTCATTTCAAAACCTTAGCTTCCACCCTTAAAGACACCGTGCCTAGCATT
The DNA here is from genome assembly GCA_007407185.1 of Glycine tomentella. Classification (NCBI taxonomy): domain Eukaryota; kingdom Viridiplantae; phylum Streptophyta; class Magnoliopsida; order Fabales; family Fabaceae; genus Glycine; species Glycine tomentella. The sequence goes on from PYAF01004503.1 coordinate 2,039,496, forward strand.
GAGCGATTTGCAGATACTTACAAGATGGAATGCCCAGCAGTGATTAGCCGTCTTGTAGTTTCTGGTGTTCCTGCTACGGTGGAGCATCGTGCGACTGTGGCCGCCTCTGCTTCCACCTCGGCTGCTATTGTGGCTGAGTGTGTGCAGAATTTTATTACTTCTATGGATTCCTTGAAACTTAACATGGTGGCTGTGGATCAGGTGCACCCGTTGCTCTCGGACCTTTATGCTTCACTCAATAAGTTGACAATCCTGCCACCTGATTTTGAGGGGAAAACTAAAATGAAGGAGTGGATTGCGAGGTTATCTAAGATGGGTGCAGCTGATGAGTTGACTGAACAACAGGCGCGGCAGCTTCACTTTGATCTTGAGTCTTCTTACAATTCCTTTATGGCAGCCCTGCCCAATGCTGGTACATGACTGAGTGGCCAGTACTTGTACATTAAGTCAGAATTTCCTTTTTTTCATGTATTTTTTCTTTGGATACTAATCTTGATGATTGGAAAAGAATTTTCTATTTGGTCACAGCTTATACATTTTTAATGCTGGATCCTGGATATTTACAAATGATGGCTATGTGCTGATCATTGAAGCTTTATTTTATATTTGGTTTTCTTACCTGCAGTTGTTTGGTTTGAGTTTCTCTGTCGGTCTGTCCTCCTAGCAAGGGTGAAATCCTACAGAAACTTGATTATTGAGTTTACAGATGTTTATCTTTGTCTTTTGTACCAATAAATGTGTTTCAGCACTACTCCTACATAGAGTGGTAGATCCTTCAAATAATTGACATAATTAATAGCTTTTGGTGTACAGGATATATGCATATAATCAGAAGCCTATAACTGAGTTATGCAAATAGAGAAGAAATGGTGGGGAAACAGGGAAGAGGGAGAAGAAATAGGTGAAAAATGAGACAGTGGGGTGGGGTTGTTTGGTTGTGAAGAACATATGTGGGGACCACACCTCTTTATTGCCTCGCTGATATGTGTGGAAATGCTGCCGGGACATATTTTGTGATGGTTCACTAGAAATTGTGCATATGTAGTGACGAGTTTTTTGTATTTACCGGTATGAATGATTGTTCTTCATAAACATCAATTGATTTTCACACACTTTCAATCGATTGTTTATTGCCAAAATTTGTTGACAATGGATCATTTTATTCTTGGTTTTTTCCCCCTATTTATTTTCACCTATTTTCATTCATTTTTTTTATCGTCTTCTTTCCTTTTTCTATTCACTCTAGTTTTCACCTACTTATTTTCTTACTAAACACACCTAATGAAATAGTAGATTCCAAAGATGCACAAAATTACTGGAAAACCCTCCACGATGCTCTATTTTATTGTAGTCAATACCAAAGATACACACATTTCCATTACCTTGTATATAAAACAGTCAATACCAAGAATACAAGGCATTTTGGTAGTATGGTTTTTCCAAGCACTCAACATCTGAATGAATGATCTCTGCAGTCAAATGTTTTCAAACCTTTTACAGGTTTTCCATACTTATGCTTTGATATCATCTTAATTTAATTGATAAGCATAGGATCATATCTATTTCCTTCTTATTTCTTTTTTATTGGTTATTTTAATTGCTGAGAGAGTTAAAGATTATATTAGTAATAGGTTTTCATGACAATAATAAGCTATGGTTGATACACTGGTACAAATGTTGCTCGAGTGGAAAGGTTGGGCTGTGTATAAAAGATGGTTCTCTGCCATAAATCCCAGCTATTATCCACATTATATCAAGTGATGACTTTATATCAAGTTCTGAACTTCTGGTGTTGAAAAGATTCAAGAAAAAGGTGGGATTGTTTGTACATGATATAATATTAAAAGGAAAACGACAGTTACCTAGAATTTGTTTGAAAAATTGCAAGTCAAAAAGAGTTGGTACACCGTATACCTGTTAATTCATGGTTATTACTTTGTTTATTTCTATGACATAACTCGATTACTTTGTTACTTTGCTTGTGGTATAAAAAATGACACTAGTTTAATCCGCTATAACATAAAAATCACAATTTTTCGTCCATTTTCAACATATGAAGGTTACTAAACTAAAATTTTAATAAAAATTGTTCTGTGATGACCCAAAACTGTTTGTAGTGCTAGTGACGAGCAATTTATTTTTGGCTAATTAGTAGTAGTATCTAAATGAAGAGAATGATTGCGTATATCATTTAAAGGACACTGTCGTTAAGCACCTGAAGCTGAGTATCATTTTACATAAGAAATTATTTAGGAATTAGGAGTTGGTTAATGCTTATAAGTTAATTTAGATAATCAAAGCAAAGGTATGAGTATGACCATGAAGTGTGATAATAGAAAGCACATTTTAGTTAACAATGAGGCTCTGCCACATAGGACATTTATACAGAAGTCTTTCAAGCATTGATGGTAAGGTCAGATCCTTTCAATAAGAATATGGAGTACACATCCAGATTTAGGTTGAATTCAGATTGACTGAATTTCCATTCACTCTTTCAAATTGTAAGCATTAATTACTTTAGTCTACACATATTCCAACTTTTTCTAATTTCGTAATATATCATTCACTTTATTCCTTTTTTACGCAAAATGACAATGAGTTTAAAAGGTCTAATACTTTTTTTTTTTTTTTTATAAATTCATGGAGTAAAATGATAATTTTGTAAAATTGCATACTAAAAAAAATTTTAACACTTACCGTCTCTAAGACTATAACGAGGATTTACTCAATTCACATATTTGTACGTTTGAAAGGTAAGTGATAGTGATATCAGTTTGTCTTTCAACCATGAAAACTAACATCGGCTTAATACAATCAACACGATGTAATATAATTTGTAAACATTAATCAAATTAATAACATGAATAAATATGTAAACATTAATCACATTAATAACATTAGTAAATTATGTAAACATTAATCTAATTTGATGCTCAATAAAAGTCACATTAATAACATGAATAAGATCTTTAAGAATTCATGAGTTTTACATTTAGTAAATAACGATGAAGACATTAACCTTTGTCTATGGTTAATGATAGTAAATCTTAATAACAATAAGTTTTGATTGATAATCCTTTCTGTAAAATGATTTTTGACGGCGATTTAGCGACTGAGAACTCTTATTGTGGAATAATTTCTTTTTTTCTTAATCTCTTCATCATCTTATTCTAGGTCCCTCTTATATTCTTGATGACAAAAACTCAGAATCTTTTCTTAAGGGATAGATGAAGCTACTAATAAATAAAATTATCTTTTAGTCCTTCTTATATTTAACTTGTTCAAATCATATGAATTACTTTTAACGGATATATCTAACATAATTAACATATAATCATACTCATTAAGCATATGGTCAAATGTTAAATTTTCAAGTAAGCTAGGAGATACCCTAAATTCACCCCCCAAAAAATAACATTAACTTGGTACATCAATATTGAAAAGTAAAATTACAATGATCCTTTTATGCACAAATTGAAGTATTGAAGAGCTAACTAGATGCCATTTATATTAAGAGACTAACTTAAATGTCAATTTCCTGAGATTGTATATTGAACTGATGTCAATTTTCTATCACTAACAGAATAAATTGATGTCAATTTCGATTCATTAGGGACTTGGTTCACGTGACTCGTCGTCTTTTAAGTACCAAATTAACGTCAATATAATTTTTCATAGACTAAAATAGTAGTTCTATCTAAAATATTTTAGCACCATTGAGAAAGGAAAATATAAAATGATATTGCAACATATTAGTCACGTCCGAATAAGAGAGGATTCTTAGTGGACCAATGTTACTTAATGCACTCAAAATTAGAATCCCGTCAGAGAAGATTACCTATGGTGGTTGCTTGCTTGGTTAGGTTGAGAGTAGGGAGAAGATAACTCTTTCCCTTCACGACACCTATTCTTGTACATATTTGTCTTAGTTCAGTGCCTTTAGTCACAAAAAGTCTTAAGAATATCATAATCATCCCTGGTTAAGGTTAAACAAATCAATTAATGAGTTTGAGGTTATAAAAGTAAAGCAAAAAATAATATTGGTCACAATGCGATAAGTTTGAATGACAATGATCATGAATTGAAAGTTTGAAACCTCGTATGATGGCAAGAACAGCATTGGGTACTGTACAAGGATCACCAACTGAATCAAGAAGAGATTTTGCCATGCCATTTCCCGTACCTTGATACAGAATCAATCAATATTGGTCATTCACACGTTTAAAAAAAAATAATATATATATATATATATATATATATAAATAAAACATGTAGGAACTACGAGACTTTTACCGTGTTGCCACATTTTTAAAAAAAATTCACCTGAATGCCATGTTAACAATAGATTTTACCATAGTGTTACGTAGCGTATTTTACTATGCCCTCCAGCGAAATAGGGATAATGACGTGGCACAATTCTGATGGCCACATAATTCGCTACAAGGCCCAGCGAATTACGTGGTCAATAACTGTCAGAAACATGTTGGTGACACGTGGTCAATTTTGATGGTTTACAGTGCCGTTGATGCCACAACATGGGTTTGCATTTCCATCTTATCCTATGTATGCAGTTGGGCTTAGTTCGCAGGCCCCATCGGAGCCGGAGCCCGTATTTGCGACTCTCATTGCACATTCAACACATCAGATGCAATCCCCACTATTCGACAATTGTGATAGTCCTATTACGGACTTCTTAGCAGCGACAATGAAGGGGGGCGATGACGCCGCTGACGATCATGCTGATGACGACCCTGACCAACTGATTAGGAGAAATCCAGTGAGGGGTGCACGTCATCGATGTCATCTGTCACCGTATGAGCATGACATGAGATGATGTGGTGGATATCATGGAGACGACGGAGACGATCACTGATCCTGCAGTTATATTATTTTTTCTTACTTATTTGTTTAATTTTCATGCACTGTATTTGTTGGATATTTGTTGTTTTTGGATATTTGTTGTTTATTATTCGTGTTAGATATTTGTTGTTTATTAATCGATGCTTGCGTTCTTGGTTTACATATCGATAAATGTTTAGCGAAAATCGTGTACGATTTCAAACATATTAACTTGCAAAATAACATACATTTCATACGTATACATCAATGATCTTGGAATCGTGAAGGACAATTCCGCCTATTGTGACCAACCACCTTACAATAACCACATTTTGTTCGACTGCTCGATCCTTCCCGCGAATCCATTTCGTTGCGAATGCGTGTAGACTTAGGTCGTCATCTTGTGCATCTTAGCGAAACATATGGGATTATCGGTGGTTGTCCAGTTGGTGGTATGAAGTCCTCATTTCCAATTAGATACCACTGCGCTGAATACACTTGAGAGTTGAGATTGATATGTGATACTATACACAGGGTCTATATATTGTCTAGCATCGACGTGTATAGACCGACAAGTTGCAACCACATGACTACAAGGGAACCTCATTGCAGTGAACTCACCACACTGACATTTTCTTTTCGATAACGACACCCACCATTTCTTCCCTCCCTGATGAGTACATATGTTGTATGACTCTTACACCTCAAATCTTGTATGTAGTGCGTCGTAAGCAGTTGCTGAATGTGTTGCGGATTTATCTATCCTCATCAAATATTTTTGCCACCCTACTTTGGTGAATTGATTACCTCTCGCAAACTCTTCATGGGCCTCCTGAGATTGTTGCAAAAAATATGACACTAGTTGAGCGTATGTGAACCAAACAAGTGACGTGATAGGAAGGTTTCTGGCGCCTTTAAGTACCTTGTTGAAAACCTCAGATATATTAGTTGTCATATGACCAAACCTTCGTCCCTCCTCGTCATAAGCTAGACTCCACTTCTCCTTTGGAATTCGATTAATCCACCCGACTATTTGAGGACTGGGTTCTTTAAATTGGTCTAAGCCGACATCAAAATCTAACCGGGAAGTTGTGTAACCTACATATACAAAAAACACGTAAATATCAGGCGATACTGATATTCTTGAACTGTGCATTAATAACTTGGTTTACCTAACTTCTTCAATTGTTTCTTCAACTTGTGATTGAAATTGCTCGCCAAATGTCGAATGCAAAAAACATGGTATGCCCTGGGTGGTTGTCATCCGAGTTCTACATTGTTCACCGCCGCCATAATGCTCGTATGCCGATCCAAATAAGACATATTTCGTCTTTTTGCGTAAAATGAATACGGGTTAGTGCCAAGAACCACGACCAGTTGTCAATATTCTCGCTGGAAACAACCGCAAATGCAATTGGAAGGACGTACTTGTTGGCATCAACTGATGTTGCAATGAGCAATGTGCCATGATATTTCCCATACAAATGGGTACCGTCGATGCTGATAATAGGCTTGGAATAGTTAAAAGCATCACAACACTATTTAAATGTCCAAAACACTCTGTTGAAGACCTTAGCACTCCCATCCAATTGCCCATCAACGAAATGATCCATCGTTTCCAGCTTATAGGCAGACCCTTGAGCAAAGTTTAGCATGTAACCCAACCACCTTGGCAAGAATGCGTACGACTCATCCCAATCCCCGAACACCTTCACAATAACCTTTTGCTTAGTCTTCCATGTCTTCTTGTATGATATATGAAATCCGAACGTTGTCGAAATCCTTTCTTGAATTAACCCAATTTTAACACTCGGGTCCTCCCTAATCATTTTTGCATTTCATTAGACAAGAACATGTTACTTAATTTTGCAACAAAATATAGACTACAATACAATGTATTTGAATTACCTAAGATCAACGATCATATGAACTTTGAGTCAAGTTGCTTGTAATCTTGCGAGAGATTATGACTAACGCACATGTGTTGGTTGTTCCATATGCCTACAATTCATTCTGTGCCACCCTTTTTTTCGTATACCCTCATCCTCCATGCACAACCCTCATTACGATTTTCACAAACCATTATAAACCTTATCGTATCACTTTGTGCAATTATGGTTGTGCGATGCTCTGCCATACAGTATTGCTTTATTGCGATTTGCACATCGAACTTGGTCTGAAACACCTGACCCTTATATAGCTCTTGACCTATCTCCCAATTAGGTATTTGCAGTCCTTGTATGTCATCTACCTCCTTATCTGGGTGTGCCCAATTAATATTCGTGCAATGTCTTATGTTAGACCAAAATGGTACATTGGCCTCTCCTGTATAACGAGACATTGAACACAGTGTTATATTAAATTCACAACCACTATTAACACAACTAAGTAACAGACAGTTTTGTGGCCATACTGGATCCGGAAGCGGAGCTTGCATTCTGACAATGCCCGGAGAAGGCATAGCAAAAGCACGATCGAAATCACCGTCTATGTCCGTATCCAATGAGTCAGTATCTGGAACAACACCTTCGTCAACCTCTTCCTCCGAACTGTCAATGGCCTAAGCTGCCTTTTGGGCCAGCACCATTTCAGTATCTTCTGAATCAATTTGTTGTGTTGGTTGCGTTGCTGGTGGGGGTGATGAGGATACATATCTATCTTCGGAATTTACCATCGGCTCTACGTTAAGGTCAATCAAACCACTGTTTCCTACAAAATTCAGACTTCTTGACTGTCCACCACAGTTTACTTCCACATACAATTCTATAAATCTGGTGTCTCCTCCATCGGATGTCCATGCGTCTGTAACTAAGGCTACATCGTCATCATCTAAAACATCTACACCAACCCATTGCACCGAGTTGCTGGATGCACATTGAATACTCAACCGAGATACAAACTGACCCCGTTGTAACCTCAACTTCCTATATATGATTTTCATTAAATCATGATAGCTGCATCCTGGAGGCATACAAAACATTTTGCTTTCTCCTTCAAACACTTGACCATTCGGTCCAATATATCTTCTCCTGTTATAGTATACAATGGTGATCAAACCATTTTTACTGCCACTCATTTTGTAAATACTTTGAAAAAAATATACACTACTCAAATGAAACAAATGTCGGACATGATACAAATGCAGGGGGGTGGGTATATATAGCTTGGGTGTGGTAGTATTTCGCTGGGCTGGATAGCAAAATATGAGACTTATTTCGCTGGGCTCTGCCAGCAAATTAGTATTGAACTGTCATATGTCCCTATTTCACCACACTGTCTAGCAAAATAGGACACGTATTTCACTGTCCCTTAAAGCGAAATACTAGGCAACTGCCACGTGTCCTGCCATTTCTGACTTCTCACTAACTTGTTGATCACGTAATTCGTTGAGCCTCGTAGCGAATTACGTGATCACTAAAATTACATCACATCATCGTCCCTATTTTGCTGGAGAACGTAGTGAAATACACCACGTGACACTCTAATAAAATTAATTGTTCACGTGACATTCAGATAATTTTTTTTTTTTAAGTGTGAGAGTACAATCAAAGTCTCTAAGAACTATGCAAGGGGGGGGGGACATATTTATTGGAGTGTCCCAGTCCTGTGCCTCTGAAGCAGTCCATTTACAACCCACTAAAAATGTGTGACGCTAGTGAGATTATGAAAGAGAAACACAGACAATGATGTATGTGTACAAAAGAAATCAAAACAATCATTAGTAGACAGCCATTACCACAATCATAATGGTACTTGGTACGAACTGCAACCAACAACAATAATCTCAATGAACTAACCGGCCTCTACCAAGATCCCATCTCCACTAACACAAACAATCCCATCGTACTTTGAAAAATCAAGTGAATGAACTAACCGGCCACTACCAAGATCCCATCGCCCTCAATTATAAATAATAACAAAAAAAAAATAGTTTGAATGTATAGATTGCATAATTTTTTTTAAAAATGTTGTTGTCAATTTCTATTAGAAGGAATTAATAATAAAATTATTTGACTTTTGTAATAATTATTTTAAAAAATAATTTCTTATTGATTCTCAATATAAAAATATATGCACTTATTAACATAATAATTATAATATCAACAACAACAAACTCTTTAACAAGACATTATTAGTAATTAGGGATCATCATATACCAAAGTCAAAGATTAATTCTTGAAGTCCTGAGATTCATTTAAAGGATTAATATATCTCAAAAAATATTTTTCATGCACTACATATTAAATTTTTCAATTAAAAAATATATTAATACTTGGTTGAAATTAGTAGTAATGATGGTGGCCTAGACCACCTAATAATTTTACTTTCTTAACATATTTTTTTAACACATTTTTCTAATTCATTCTTTATTATTAATTAAAATTTGTTGTAAATCACAAAAATGTATGAATATCACACCTTAGTTTTGAATAAATTTATAATATTAAGAAGTGAGTGATAGGCATAATTTGTTGCTAGATACTAGCTAGTACTCCTATAATAATAATAAAAGAAAAGGAATGAAGGGAAAACCATAACCTTGGACTGTAAGCTGCACTTGTGCGTCTTCAAGTAGAGGCTTGACTTGATCACGAAAAATATTGGCTGCAGATTTCGTCCCTCCAAACGGATTAACAAAAACAAAGAGCCTCTTAGGTCGTCCTGTACCATTCATATTCTAAATCAGAATTTGCCACACAAAATATTTAACCACACAAGCAACCAAAAAAGATTCCAATTAGCTAGTTACCTGAAGAGTTAAGATGGGTTGGATGGTTAAGGAAGAAGAAAGGAGGAAAAATCATTAAAAAAAAAAAATAGCTACTTACCTAGAGAACCGCTTCTATTTTCATTCTATTTCTTAAGCGATTTGTTATGGGAAGGCTTGGGTCAGGTAGGAGGCATGGAAGCAGTGTTGCAGGTTCCACTCTATTTCTCAAGCTATATGTTTGGCCTCATAGAGGAAGAAGAGTGTTTTTAAGTGATTTTTTTACAGGTAAGAACTTGAATTACTACATTGTCTATTACATCAGTACTTATGTTCTTTCTTTTCATCTTTTCATCAATTTTATTTGTTCTTTATTTAATATAGAGGGTGCTATACTTCTAACTTATTTCTTTCTTTTATTTTATAGTGACTAATTTTATGTTTAATTTTTTTACCACAAATTCATTATTGTTAAACAAAAATGAGAATTGAACCATACGATATGATCCAAACTGGCATGACAAGTAAAAAAATATTTACCTTAAAATATCATATGATAGCATACCTCCTTGACCAAAAACAACACACTATAATAGGGTTATTATATGGTCATGCATAGTTCTCCATCATATGTTTGAAACCTATGTTGGTGATATGCCAAGATAGATATGTGGACTTGAAAACTAATCTGATAAAAAATACAACAAATTTTGTGTTTAATGATTTAGGTTTTTTCTTTTTCTTTTTTTTTTTAAAATAAAGAATGAACACCATATTTTCTAATTGGATGAAAATAATATAATTGTAGTATTTTTAATAATTTGATAAAAAAATTCATCACATAATCCGTTTCTATACAATCACATCAATAATTGTGCTCTATTACCATGATTTAATGATGGAATTACTACTATATTTTTTCGGAAGTATGCTAGGGTATTCAGATTTTTTAAAATGAACACTATGACTCCATTTCATTTTTGTAACTCTTCAATTAACTCCCGCAAGTATTGTCTCAGTATTTGTAACGTTGGCACTGAGATGATTTCTTTTCTTTTTACAGCAACCTGAGTAGTATTTATAATAATTTCATTTAAATTAAAATTAAAGATAAAGAAAAATGGAAAATAAAAAAAAGAGAAAATTTTATTTTGAAAAGTTAATAACAAAAGAGTAGTGAGTAGAAACTTTAAAATTAAAAAAATTGACAATTTTTAAATAATAGCATTTTGAAATTTTAAAAAAATAAAACAACCAGTTTTCAAATAATAGTGATTTTTTTTTAATTTTAAAACAATAATAGAGTAATGAGCTAATTTTTAATTCAGTTATTTTTTGAAAAAATAAAGCTTGAACGGTTTATTTTACAACAACCTGAAAGCAAAAAGGAGTGTAGTGGAGACAGAAAATTTTATTTTAAAAAGTTAACAACCAAATAGTAATGAGTTGAAATTTTAAAATTAAAAATGATCAATTTTTAAATAATAGCATTTTAGAATTTTAAAAATAAAATTAAACAACCAATTTTCAAATAATAATGGTTTATTTTATAAAAACAAGAATAGAGTAACGAGCTAATTTGGAATTTTAAATTAAAAAATATGAAAGGTTTTAAAAAATAGTTATTTGTCCTTAAAATTTTGAAAAACAAAAATACTTCTTTATATATCTTATCGAATAATTAAAAAATATCAAGTAATTTAATATAAAATAGATATTAAAAAATATTGTTGT
>PYAF01004503.1:2060495-2079939 GCA_007407185.1 Glycine tomentella
AAAGATGCAGAGAAGGAAGTATAAAATTTAAGAACAATAAATATTTTTTAATATTATAAAATGACAAATAACCTTAAAAGAATAACTAAAATGGCTATTGCAATAAAAGGTTTAATTATTTAAGAAATATAAGTATAAAAATTCATTTTCTTTTAAAAAAAACTATAAATATTCATCTTTTTTTCATCCATTTTATTTTTATCATTTTTCTATCACATTACTTATCATATTTATCACTCTTACTTAAAAAATTTCATTTTTTTCTCTCTTTTTTCTTTCACCATAATTCACCCTAAAATAAAGTAGATGTTGAGCATCTTCCATTTTAGAATCCTAGAAAAGAAAAGAGAAAGAATAAAGGGTGTATCATTTTTGCTGTAAAAAAGGTGTATAATTATCATAGTATTGTCCATAGTGCGTGAAAGTGTAAAACTGAACCCAACCTAGGACGAGGTAAATAAAACAGAACCACAGAAAGATCTGAATTCTGAGATCTGACGGCTGCAGTGGCTGCTACTGCAACAATGACAGGACCCGACCAACCGAACTTCACCACGTGAAAGAATCCCAAAACAACAAGAAAGATCCCCACACCGAACGAAAGCCCAATAAAGCGAGAACAAACGAAAGATTGAAAAGGAGGTTTGGGAGTCACACGTCTGTTTCGAGGCATGCGACAAAATAAGCGTCACAGAGCGAAATAGCGTTTGTGGCCCCCAAAATGAAAATTCTGAGACGTTTCCTCGAAGTTTCCACATTCCGTATTTTCCCAAAGCAAGCACGCCCTGTTTGGCTGTCATAATAAAGCGAAACCAAAAGTGGCGCTAACTAACTCGCGTCGTAACATTTTCCATTTTAGTAGTATTTTATTTGCCGCTTATTTATTTATTTAGGTTTCTGAGTCAAACAAACAAACTGAATGAAAAATGAACTGTTGAAGCTTACGTGACTGAGAAAACCTACTTACTCGCGCTGTGTGCCGCCGCCGCCGCCGCCGCCGTGCTTTTTTTCTTTCGCTTTCTCGGGAACCAAACAGGTTTGTTATTGGAACAATGCACGGAAGGGCGCGAGAGAAGCGCGGTTTGGATTCGGCTTCCGCTGAAGAAGGTCAGCCTGATCGGAAACGACCTGCGTTGGCTAGGTAAATGAATGCTAATTGCGTTTTCTTCTTCCGTTTTTGAATTGTTTTGTTCCTCCATCGTTGCTAGGTCTAGTCGCAGTTGCGGTTTCGTCGCTTTTATTGATATTGCGGAAAATTGCCGATAAATGCGGCTGATTTTCCCGTAATTGTGGTCGGAAATTTGAAAAACCTTGACATTGTGGCTAAAATTGCAGTAACAGACTGTTTTTTAAAACCTTGAGGTTTAGTTTACAGTGTCTGCATGAAAATTGATAGGCAAGTAGTGCGTTTGTGTGAAAATTGATGGAGAAGAAGAATTCAATTGTCACCTTATCCGATTTTAATTGCTAGGATTGTTTTTAAAAACAAAAAAAAATCAGGGAAATGTGTGGATTTTGCACGGGTCTGAAATTTGTGAGTAAAAAATGGTTCTAATAACAAGCCAAGTGTGAATGAACACTAACTCAACTTAGTTCGTGTTTCTATAAATGAGTATGTAACTAAGAAAGGAATCACTAAAGAGGCAGTTAGCTTAATTTGGTGTCTTAAACTTAGCTATGAATGTGTTTATTGCTTTTATTCATTTATTTATGTTAATTTGCAGTGTTATTGTTGAAGCCCTGAAGGTTGACAGTCTGCAGAAACTTTGTTCGTCACTGGAGCCTATTCTACGAAGAGTTGTAAGAAAATTCAGTTCATTGTGGTATTAATTCTTAATATGTTAATCTGACAATTTTGTGAAATTTTTAGTTGATTTATTGGTCAATAGTACCTGAAGTTATCACTTACATATTCTATTGCTCACCTAATCAGCCACATAAACTACAACCTCTGGCTGCTGGCCTGTAGCTAAAATTTACTGTACTTCAAGCTGGTAGTCCTTGACTTGATTTGAGCCTTAAATAGAATTGGGTAGGAAATTAGTGATTTCGGATTCAAAACTGTAGAAGTTTAAGCATTTCTTTTCTTTTTTCTCTTTTACCCAACTATGAAAGGAAATGTCCTCTCACATCCTAAAAAAAGCTTTCTTTGCTTGTGGGGGTAAGGCTGCTTATACCTATCCCAAGCCTCATTAGGTGGTAGCTCTAAGCACTTGGTCACCCATTTTACTTATCCATCAGAGGCTTTTTGGAATAAGTTGTCCTGCAGTGTGTAGGTTTGAGCGTTATCAAATATAATATAATGAAAAATAGCTTTATAAATAAATTGAATGTATGCTACTTTTACATGAATAATGTTTGATCAAGGACATGTCTTATTTCTTATTTTTATGCTTGCTGCTGAACAGGTTAGTGAAGAAGTTGAGCGTGCTTTGGCAAAACTAGGCCCTGCCAAGCTTAATACTGGCCGGTATTTTTTTTGTTCCCGCTTGTTAAAGAAAATGATTATTTCAGATGAATGTACATCACACTTGATTCTCCTGCTCTTTTGCTGCTAATGGTTTCACAGCAATTAGCAAGATTATATCCTGCAATAACTTGCTTTTCTAGAGTTTGGAATGATGGAATTAGACAGATGATCTGTGTTAATGCCTTAATGGAGATACTGTTACATTTTAAAGTTTAAAATTTACTGACCCATATCTATTCTCTGATTAGTGTTAGGTTCAGCTGATATTATTTATCGCCATGAGTTTATAATATCTATAATTGGTCTCTCTAATACTCAATGTAAAATTTAGGTCTTCCTCGAAGCGGATAGAAGGCCCAGATGGCAAAAATTTACAATTGCACTTCAAGACCAGGCTATCCCTTCCCCTCTTTACTGGTGGGAAAGTGGAGGGTGAGCAAGGGACAGCCATACATATTGTTTTGATTGATGCAAATTCTGGTCACCTTGTCACATCAGGGCCAGAGTCATGTGTCAGGCTAGATGTTATTGTACTAGAGGGAGATTTCAATAATGAGGATGATGATAATTGGGACGAAGAAGAGTTTGATAGTCATATTGTGAAAGAGCGGGAAGGAAAAAGGCCTCTTCTAACTGGTGATCTGCAAGTCACACTGAAGGAGGGTGTAGGAACACTTGGTGAGCTTACATTTACAGACAACTCTAGCTGGATAAGGAGTAGGAAGTTTAGATTGGGGCTGAAAGTTGCCTCAGGTTGTTGTGAGGGAATGCGTATCCGTGAAGCCAAATCAGAACCTTTCACAGTTAAGGATCATCGTGGAGAATGTAAGTTCATAACTTCCTTATATTTGTTAATACCTTTCTAGAGAATTGTTGTAATGAAACTTCAATTGAATTGTAGTATACAAGAAACACTACCCGCCTGCCTTGAATGATGAGGTCTGGAGACTGGAGAAGATTGGCAAGGATGGGTCATTTCACAAAAGGCTAAATAAAGCTGGAATATATATGGTTGAAGACTTCTTAAGACTTGTGGTCAGAGACCCTCAGAGATTGCGGAATGTAAGAATCCAGATTTTTGTCCATTTAGGATTTTAATGTCAATTGATCAAATGTTCAATTCCTTTTGGTTTGTATTTGAATTGATAATATATAATTATTTTATGTATACTTCTTATTGTAGATTCTTGGGAGTGGCATGTCAAATAAGATGTGGGATATTCTTGTTGAGCATGCAAAGACTTGTGTTCTCAGTGGAAAACTTTACGTATACTATCCTGATGATGCAAGAAATGTGGGTGTTGTTTTCAATAATATTTATGAATTAAGCGGTTTAATTGCCAACGACCAATATTACTCAGCTGATTCTCTCTCCGAGAATCAAAAGGTAAGAACACTATGGTAGAAAAATTTTCCATTTGTGGTTGAATTCAGACCATATTGTTGAGTTTCTTCCATAATATGATTAACCCGATTTCTGATGCCGTATAATAAAAGTTCTGTTTTTCCTTTCAATCTGGTTATTTGCACCAGTAATGTTGAAAGCATCTAACTAAAAAAGATTATACACATAATTGGCTTCCCAATGTTATTAATATAAAAATGTCCTGTGCTTGGCTGCAATAGTTTTGCTTAGTTTGTTTTATCCTTAGAGTCTTTCTTGTGGTCCGAATTTTTTGCTAGTCTTTAACTTCGTTCTCAAGCATGGGGTATCAATAATTATTGTTGTTCCTGAAACCTTGTGTGAATAAATCAGCTTGACAGTTGGCTATATACAACTTCTATATATACCACTTAATATAGGCTTATAAGTGTTAGGAAGATAAGATGGGAATTTTTTTCCCCATAAAAGAATAGGTGGAGATTACAAAGATGTTAAAAGTTCTTCAAAACCATAGGGAAATAAAGGATGAATTTTCTGAAAATGCCAACGATTTCTGTTGTAGGTTTATGTAGACTCATTGGTGAAGAAAGCATATGATAATTGGATGCATGTTATTGAGTATGATGGGAAGTCTCTGATAAATGACAACGAGGATAAGGCTTTGGATACCACTCATCATCAGGCTCCGATGACTTCCCATGAATATTCAAACTCACTTCAGCAGATATCCATCCCAGCTTTGCCACTTCCAGTACATTCTGGCCAGCCTTCAATGGATTCAGGAGAAACAGTTAGAGGTATATATTTCCTATTTAAAAAAATTGTTAGCAACAAAAGCAAAAGGTTCTTGCTGTTATTTCTGGTTTAAATTATTTTCTGCCACCCCCCCCCCCCCTTTCATTTTTTTCCAGCAGTTTTTCTTTTCTATATTTTTGTACAATTGTTTTCTCTCAAAGTGGACAGATTTAGATATAATAAATTTTTAATGTCTCACATGGTGAAAAATTGGAGACCTCGATCATTGTGCCATACCGAAAGAAAAAATTTGCCTAAATGTCACGCGCACAGTAAATTTTACCAGACTGCCACGTGACCTATTTCGCTACCCAGTCTAGCGAAATACGTGAGCTGACGTGGCATCATTTTGTTGGCCACGTATTTTGCTATAGATACCAGCGAAATAGGTGGTCAAAGTGTCAGGACATGTGGCAGCGCAAGATATTTCATTGGGGAGGCAAGCGAAATAGTTGGGGACACGTGTCATTGATTGGTGGTGATATTGATTATATAAATTTCAAACGGTCATAACTTTTGATAGAAATGTCCGATTGAGGCATACGATATGTCAAAATGCTCGAAATTTAGAGAAGTAGTTAAAAAATAAAAAATAGCATTAAATTAACTAATTAAATAATAAAAAAGTAGAAAACAAGCAAATTTTTGGATGATCGTAAGTCTAAATTCTAATTTTGAGGTACTTAGAGGCATTTTTTGGAAAAAATAGTTGACCAAATTTCCTTCGGGTTGGAAATTTGCCCAGGGCTTCCTCTCTGAATTTCAAGCATTTTGACATATCGTACGTCTCAATCGGACATTTCTATCAAAAGTTATGACCGTTTGAAGTTTTGAGATATTATTAGAATGACAGCATCACAGAACAATGCAGTGAGCTGTTTACATTCCACGTTAATCTTTGTAGACTGTCTTGCCTATGAGAATTTTTTGATTGCTGACCACACATGAATGTCTGCAGGTTATCATGATGGGACAGCTTCTAGATTCTCCTTGCAACCACATCCTAATCTTAATTCTTCCATTCAGTTTGATGATAATGCATTTCCACTACAAAACCAGTTGATAAGTGCTTCGCACCATGCCCAACTTCCAAGTAATGAAAATGGGCAGACTATTGGTCCTCCACAATCAACCACGCATGGCTTTGAGCCTGTCAGCATTTCAAATCCTACTTACAGAGGAGTTGAAGAGTACCTCCCAGAGGAGGAAATTCGTATTAGAAGTAATGAGATGCTAGAAAATGAAGATATGCAGCATCTACTCCGTATTTTTAACATGGGAGGCCAACCACATCCCACCTTTAATGCTCAGGATGATGGGTACCTTAGTTCATCTACATACATTTCTGCAAACCCCATGGGCTACAATTTTGATGATGAACCAAACCGTTCCTCAGGTAAAGCTGTTGTGGGCTGGCTCAAGCTGAAGGCAGCTTTAAGATGGGGTATTTTTATTCGAAAACAGGCTAGTGAGAGACGGGCACAACTCGTCGAATTGGATGACGCATAGAGATCTTGGAGGGCATTACTGATCTTTAGTGATCTGAACAATACTTTTTCTGGTTATAGCATCCAAGGCTTCTTAGTCTTTACTGACATTCAGAATTGGTGTCATGCTGAAATTTCATAGCAGGAGCAAGGATATGAAATCGGGACTGAATTATTTGGTGCAGACTTAACTCAGATTCAAGTCATTCAACTGTCCCTTGATCCATAAACAGTTGTGCATAGACTTTACTGCTTTGCTTGTGATGTTTTCACTAAGCATTCCTGTTTCCAAGTTGTAAAGTCTCTGATGGTCTACTTGTTTTTAAACTGAATAGTGCTGTTGCAATGCTGCTTAAACTTGGCAATCTCCAAGTGAAATCACGGGGAGCTACTAGGAGCTTTACTACATCTATCTGGTTGTATGTAATTCTGTATAGTAAGCTAGCTAGATGACTTTCAACCCAACTGAAGTTTAATGTTTTATAGTTGCTGTGGCATTATAATTAATTTGAACTTTTTATGTGCTTTCAGTACTTCTGTTTGTTTATGATTGTTTCAGCATCTGTATAACTCTGCCTAATGACGTAGTGTTTGATTTGGCAGTGCGTAAAAAAATCGTGTTCATTTTCACGTTCAGTGCAAAGCAACACTGAGCTGCGTCAGTCTCATCAATAGTATATATATAAAAATGTACGGCCTTCAAAAAGATACATGTGTTAAGGAGTGTTTTCTTACTTTTTCATTTCTTTTGCAGTTTTAAAAGTACGGGACACTGTTTTGTGTTTGCAGGCACTGAAAAGCGGGCAAATTGCTCTAGCTTATTTTACGTGGTTTTAGTTGCCTACCGTGGAACCCACCACCAAACCAAACACCCTAATACTCTATCAAATATCAACTGAAAAAGATGCTAATTACAATCATTTTAAATGGAGAATAATACATTGAGTTTACTTTTTCATTAGGTGCAAAGATTTCTACAGTGTTAACTAATTAAAAATGATGATAATACTATTTTTGAAGTAATTATAAAAACTAACAATCTTACTATTCATGTCAATTCATAATTTGATGGCTGTAAAAACAAATTACAAATGAGAAAACATTCTAAAAAAATTTACAAAAAATGTTAGTTCTAATACTATTTCAGTTCATGAGTAGACTCAGCTTCTAGAATGTAGTGGCAGCTAGGCCAGTTTTGGAAGTTGCATGATTGTGCGATTGTTTAGAACTACTAACAAAATATGGAATTATTTAAGGCCAATGTTCGGTACAGAAGAATCGAAGTTTAAGATTGAAAAAGATAATTGTGGATGTATGTGCCTCTGCCTCCTAAGAAAAAATAAATAATACGCAATTAAACTTGATAGGAATACAATAAAAAGGGAAATTCTACTCGATCATTTTATAATTTTATACATCAATAATAAAGCAAGTGATGTAATGGGGAAAAAATGAATTCTAAAATTGTTGTAAAAAATTTATGCAAGAACAGTATAGCAAAATGAAAGTATTACCTCTAAAACAATTAGCATATTATCATTAATGGGTACTAAACTCCAATACTTTCGGTCTTTTACTCTATTTGCTCTTTTTTACTTTTTTGGACTTAACTGATTACTTTTATATAAAGAAAAATAATTAAATTAATTACGTGTTCAACAGTTTAAGTGAACACAAATAAGGGATATGGACATTCTACAACAATGTGTTTCAAGGACCATTATGAAAATGGCAAATGATTACAACCCCTCAACCACGGCCAAAACAAAAGCAAAAAATGGTTAGAAAGGAAAAATAAATTAAATAGCAACTATTCTGCATCCGAGACCTCATCTTCATCTTCCTCCAAAATGTAGACGAGAGCACGCTTTGTTGCAGCAAATACACAAGCCACGCCTCTTGATGCTGTTACCATAGTGCAGACAGATAACCAGTAAATGGCTTTTACTCAAATTAAATCAATAACCAGCACGACAGTAAAACTTAAGAGTTATCTTTAAAGGAGGGTGGGACATTCAAAACGATTATCGTTATATATAGTTAAGAAGTTTATCACTTCGAAAGGCATTTAAGTTGGAAGAACCGTTATATTGATCCTTAAATATAACATGTAGATCCAACCTATATCCATTACCAATTATATTACCTCAACTTTTGTACCTCTGGATATAGACAAATGTTGACAAAAGAGTAATTAGATAAAACCATTGTTCAGAAATTCGATTAATTTTTTACCTTAACCGGAAACCTATTTTGCTAATTTCCTAATTTGGAATTCTTGTATGCCCAATATGCATACATGCAGTGATGCCCAATATGCATCACCCATCTTTTCCTTCTTATTCCTATATATTAGTTCATAAACCAAATACAGTGCATGTAATTAAACTCTAGGTGTAGATATCCTACAGTTAAGTATAATCAGTTCATAATTAATGATTAAAATGGTACAAGATCCACTAATCTGATCCTTCCTAGGAACTTCTGTTATGCAAATTCTTCATACACAAGCTTTAATGCATTTAAGCCATAGCTAGAGAGAGAATACTCACCGCTAACTGCCAAGGGAGCAATTACAGAATGACTGATGGTGCGAGATTTCTCATCCCCAATATTCAGGTATGCGACAGAATCCTGTATGAACATAACATAATTGCATAAATATGACTATAATGCAATAAAAAATTATAAATAGCTTCCTGAAGCAGATATTTAGGTAATTTACTTTATACAAGAATGAGTACTGAGATTAAATGAACATGGACAATTACCTTTAGTTCTGGTAACCTCCAAACATCTATACAAGCAGATCTTGATATAGAGACATATGGTAGATCACTTACTTGCAGAATCATCATACAACCATCTCCAGCACTTTCTGATGTATTAGTAGCTTTGTTTAGTAACAGGACAATTTGACTATCCTGTTTCAAACATTTAAAAAAAGGGGAAAATCTCAAGATTTACTAACGTTGAAATTGAGACTATAAAGGCTGTTTGAAATACTTCTCAAATCTTACCTTGTACAAAGACAGATCCACACATTGATAATCAACAGGAACACATAACAGTACAGCTTCCAAAGAACCATACCCCTTCTTTAGACAGTCTGAGTCATGCATGAATCCTCTGACTATGCATATACAATTTACAATATCTGAGAAACACTCATCAGGTACTTGGAAAGATATGTAATCAATAAACTGGTTTTGACAAGTGTAAGGTGGCACAGAAGCTCTAGAGGGGTCCTACAGAAGAAGAAAAATAATAATAAAGCATTTTAATAGAATTAGTAACCAACTGACATCAAATTAAAATGACTATAGATAGAAGTCAGAAAAAGGTCTCAGTGACTAGATTAGAATATCAGGAATTAGTAAAAATGTTCATTCCATGAAGTACCTCATAATATGATACTGAAGTGGGAATCCACATGGATGAAGATGATTTTGGCAAAGATGGAAGAGGAAACAATGATAGTATATCCTCACAAAGTATCTTACTTGATATTGTGGTAAAAGGCATTTCAAAAGCCTCTTTAAAGCTGAAAAAACAGGTCACAATGAAAATCTGAAAGAAATACAGTGAGATGGCTAGAACAATGTGAAAAAGATATATATGCAATTTAGAAGACCTGACTTCTATTATCTTCTCAGCTGAGGCTAAGCAATAAGTGAAAGCTTTTTGAGGTAAATCAATTTTTGAACAAAAGAAATCTTTTAAGATTTCAATAAATTGAATGAGTCATAATGCTTCAGTGTTCATATACGCCAACCCTCTCAAGGTAATATAAATGGGAACAATTTCGTATTTCTTTTAACTATATGGAGCATGTAATTTTACACAGAACGAAAACAGATAGTTTGTTCGTGACATTTTCTCAAGATTTTTGTAATCTCATTCATAATGACTTAAGCAATATCATCACTAATTTGACTGATGAGTGCAATGGAAGGGCAATGCCAACAGCAACAAGAAGGTCTTATCTTTTTTTGATAAACTGGGAAATACAAGAACAGACAGCAGAAAGCAAAGGAAAACTATGGCATCACATACAAGTGACCCATTCTATCAGCTAGAAAAATTGACCCAAAGAGCTGCTGAGCAGTGAGCTAAAATCTGCAAATCATGATGCAATGCTGACCTTCTTTGGCCAGACAAAAAGGTCTTATCTAAATAGCAGGAATAGAAGGGCAAAAGGAAATACCTTAATTCCATCAGCTGAAATTCTTTAGCCAATGTTCTCCTTAGATATTCAGTGTTGGCAAATCCCCCAAACTGAACTAATTCTCTAACTCTCTGCATTGTTTCCCTGAAGAATTTGACAAAATTACATTTAAAATGAGATTAATCTCAGAAATTCAGAATAACATTTATTTTAGGAAAAAAAAATATTTTGTATCAGAGGTTCAAAATCATATTCCTTTACATGATATGGTTTGAAGAACTTCATTTAACTATTAAATTTACCACTTAATTCATATCTGATATCCTAGAAAATTGAAATATCTAGAGTGAAGAGTCAATAACATCCAATTCCAAAGCTCTACAAGCTACAGTAGAGCCTACACTACAATGAAGCAAAGATACAATGTGATGTACAGTTCAAATTGGTAATAAATTTGGAAAAATATTAAAGAATTCAGTGTAGAGAAACATACAAATCAATTTCAACTTCATATTCTGTTTCTGATACTTCCAGCAATTGTTTAACTGGATCTTGTTCATAGAGAAACTTCAGGAATACAATAACAAGTTCACTGCCAAAACCAAAAGTTTAATCAGACAAATAGCATCTTCTATAATCATTCATAACATTAAGGAATGTTTAGACGAACCTGTTATATGGTAGAAGCTGGTCACTTGGTTCTGACATAAGTAATTTTATACACTTCAATAGCCAGTTGAAGAAGTTTGAGTACTGGTTGAAAAAATGTAAAAACCAAATATTAAAAAATAAATGAAATGAATGGACATAATAGTCTTTTATAAAAAAGCATTCCTGGATATTTTCAAACATATTTTTCTGTTCAGACTAGTGAAATCCAAACAATGTGTTCTTACATCATGTCAAAAGAAGCCAATTACAAGTTTATCATTGGATCCTATCCTCAATATTACAATATGTTCATTAACCATGGCATAAGAAATGGTGTCATATTCAGATTAAAAACAACTTCAGACAAAATGAAATAATACATGCATTTTCATCATTTTAGAAAAATGAATTTATCCACTTAAAAAATATTGCTTCTAACTAGATGGAAATAAGAAGTAATAAAAACTTTGTGAAGACAAAAGTAATTTTGTCCTTTCACTGGATACCCAAATAGGCACTAGAAAGTTAAACTGGTTTACATGTCTTAGTTAATTTAGGAATATTTCGAAATATTTGCAAGAATATACTAGTAATTGAAATTTAAATTTGATGACCAACTGAAATATTGATATTTGAGTTTTCCCCTTTGTCCATTTCTTTCCTTTGTTTCCCACTAAATTTCTCCTTTTAATTATTTACTTGAAATCAGTAAATATACTTTGGTCATAGAACTATAATCAGCAATGTTTCTAAAACTAGACCAATTTTAGAACCAATGAAGGCCAGTTCACAGTTCATAGGTTGAACCATGGTTGAGTCAGAAATAATTAAAATATATTTTTAATATATATAATATATTAAGAAATAAACTAATATAGAATTATAAAAGAATTAAGTTGCATAAAGCAAAAAATGATCATATTATATGTCCTACAACATAAAAAAAAATCATAATAAATAGTCAAATAATAGCAACACATATTTAAACCTCATACATGAGCCTTTATTTATTTAAAAATGTTTTTGAATAATTTTAAAAAATATATTTTTAAAACACTGATTTGAACTGGTTTTTTGCCACCAGTTTTTGACAGATTTTTTTTTTGTTTTTGCTTTACAGGTTTTCTCGATTTACAACTAGTAAACTGACTGGTTTCAAGTCATATTGGGTGGCCCAGTTTTAAAAATTATATACAGATTTGTATTATTATTGTAGCTCTCCTGAAAGAATATAGTTGATAACAATTTTAAAACTGAGAGCATTAAAATATATAGATATTGATAGCAACAGAGCATACATTGAAAAATAAAGCTACATTCTATAAGATTCATTTCAAACTTATAAAAGGCACACCTGCTGCACAACAGATGAAAGAACCCTCATAAATCGTTCAACTTGTACAAGTAGCATACCAGCCTTTTCTGTTGCAATGTTAATAAGTGACTCATCCAAGCCAATGCTGTGATAGCGTGCACGCCATCTTGAAAGCCCTCTTAGTTCTCCTATTCTGAATCCAATAACTTCTACAGCAGGCTAACAAACATTTAAACTTTCATATATGAGAGCTTGCGGTGAAGTTTGTTCAAATACTTTGAGTAGATTCAAAAGCAAATGAAGTTCTAATACCGTGTCAATAATGGAAGAGTAAAACTTCAGTCGATTACATGAATGCACATGAATGTTTAATATCTCGTAACAACTTATACAACACACTACCATACACCTTTTGTGAGGCTACCCATTTTCTTTTAGAAAAGTCAGAATTATATTAAAGTTCCTCTGTGACAACTAAACTGGAACTTAGTTTTAGAACTATAATTGCAATTCTTTCAGAAGACATTGAACCTGAGTTCCTTCAAGCTGGCCACAGGGTGACATCCTCTGAAGTCCCAAATCATTGTGCTAGGAGCAGGCTTGCCTTCGATGACTACTTTGTTAACACATGGTAGGAAGGCAACAATGACCTAGCTCAAACCCACTAATGGGATTGGGATTTGGGATTCAACAAAAAGTTATAGAAGAAAGCAAAATGACCTTAACACGGTCTTCATCGATCTAGGAAAATAAACTATGACAGGGTGCAATAAGAAGCTATTTGACATGTACATGTTTAAAATATCTGCTTTCAAACAATAACACATTTCTCCTTATTAGTAAATATTGCTGTACCTGGAGGTGGTCCAAGACAATACGTTGAAGTTCTTTGCCTGCACCAGAGAGAACCTTTGAAATACGCTTAACACCCTGTAAAGCAACAAAGTTATGAATGAAACTACATTCATAAAGAAGTGGAATACAACTAGATAAGGCTGTATATATACCACTTCTCCAAGAGTGTTAACGAGAAATTGATGAACTGGTGGGCTAGTCCTTGCACCACCCAAAAGGCTCAGAAACTCCTCTTGAGGTGACGAATCAAGTCCTAGTAACGGAAGATGGAAACAAATGAATTAAAGGGTAATAACCAAATAAATAAATAAATAAACCCATAACTGTTGTTGAGTTACCATGATTTATAATCAGAGTAGACAAAGATCTGAACTTCTCCTGAAATGTGTTCATGGCATCAGACCACTGCCTACACATAACTGATAATGATGTCCGAACAACCTCAGTCAAATCCTCTATGTTAGAAGCTTGTTGAGCTACCTGGTGAAGCTCATTTTTCCTATACAAAGGTAGAAGGAACTAAATTACAGAAATAAGAGACAGACAGAATGTCCATCGTAAAGCATGGCCACATCAATTTCATTTGCATTAGTCTTGAAGACATAAATATTTTACATGTTACAAGAATAAGAATGTAACAGTAGAACATCCCATTTCTCAAAGAATGTTTACCTATTCCAAAATATAGCTGTGTTCAGTGCTAAGCAATGCAGACCATGCTCATTGTGCCCAGCCATTTGAATTTCTCCCAAGTCATCACCAACTTTAACAAGGTCTCCTGAGCACGTGACTATCAAACGACAAAGATCTTTTGATAAAGCAACCTAGTCACAATTTACAACATCAGCTTCCACAAGTAATTACAAGGGAAGAATGTAATATTAAACCAGTTTTTTGCCTTTTATTTATCAGCTTAAACATTTAAGAGAGTTGTTTTATGCATGATATTAGAACCTCTATGATTGAGTGATCTAGAATTTGATCCTAGCTACCCTCATTCTCCTGATAAAAAGCTCAGGTTCAACACAAGGAAGAAAGGCTTACACATTTTCCACACTTCAAGCACAAAAGGATCTTGCACTATAGGGCGAATTAGAAATGTAATATAAAAACCATACATGTTGCTTCACCTAAAGCATAAGCCTTTTGAGGATATGGTCCATGATAGGTGTTAATTAACTTATGCAGTTGAAGCCTTGAACATGAATAAAGATAAAGATAGCTTGCCATCCTTGATGTAGTTCTTCTGCTGCTTGGATTGTATTTTAATTTGCTCTTTTCATATTTCAAAAATTTAAAATACTCATTCACATGTTAATTAGTTGACTAGCTAATTTCAAGCATCAAACTATAGTATAGGGATTTGCTAACTCCGTTCCAACTAAAGGGAAGTGGATCTGCAAATGAAATTCAGTGTTCAAAATAAAAGAAAGACCTACCTTGTGTATCGAAGCATTTGAAACACTGTTACTCATTTCTGAACCATCACGGGAAGTAGGAAAAGTAAGGTTGTGTATGTTCTGAAACACCAGCCACCATAAGAAGTTTTAATATTAATTAACAAACTAAGAAGCAAATAAAAAATATAGGTAACAAAGAAACGGACAAGGCTAACTTGATATTAATGTTTAGGATTAACTATTTGTCTGTGACAGACAATGACTTACAACTTTCCCTATAGGGAAGATGCCAAATATACTAAAACAAATGTTTCCATCTTTATCTGCACTGCATAGGATGTTGAATCGTTGGTGAGAAGAATTTGACAGCTCCTGAAATGAATCTTCGCCATCATCCATGAAGCCATTATCCCCAGATACCAATCCAGGCATCCGAGGAACTCTTGGAGCAGGAGGAAAGAAACGAGAGGTTCTATCTTCATATTTGGAAGTGTGACCAAAGTCATCCTAGAAGAAAATTTAGGGAGAAGATATTAAAATAGAAGTAGAAAAGAAAAATAAAGTAGATTCATCCAGTCAAGACACACAGATTCATCGTATATAAGAGCCTTCACTGTGTAGTCAAGTCTCGCAAATTTATTCACATGTCCTCCCATTTTTTCTCCCTCTCAATACCATCAATTTAAGAAGCATTGATGTGGAATGGTACTTATGTATATTTTCTGTTCAAGATATAATCTGGTAGAGTTCTAGTTTGGAACAAACTTTTAATAATCAAGCAGAAATATGAGAAACAATAAACCAAAAGAATGCAATTGGTGTTTAAAATTTTGGCATAATTTACCTCTGCTTTTTTTAATTTAATTCCACCATACATTTTACACATTCTTCCCATCCAATCCTTAACTCTAATACTAACTTAAACATAACCACATACTATTTTCCATTTAGAGCATGTGAGAATTGAATCTACGAATTAGAAAATGATATCCATAATTTAACAATGGCTAAGCATCATATCTCACTTGGATTTTGCTAAATAAAGTTACATATAGAAACCATATTTTAGTAGATAACAAGTATCTTCAAGACATTCCAATGAATCAAAATTTACCAATCAAACTAAATATCAAGAGTAGCCATCGGACAGGAAGAAGCATACTGTAATTAGCTGACTCTCCTCCTCCCAGTTGAGACATATAATGGCAGCGCAATGTGATTTTAAGCTTCTTAGCAGCTTTCCATTCTGCCGTATAGAAAATATCAAGAATTAGTTGTCAGAAAAAAAAAATTAAAAGAAAAATAAACCAGAAACTCTATCCACACACAAACAGAGACATATGAGCACCATTGAAAAACTAACAGATCTACTTAGGGCCCCTGTTTGTTTTATCTTCAAAATCCTCTCACCATACACATGTTCCAATGCAAAACCTATGGCTAAGATTAATTGGAAACATATCCCAATTACATTAAACAGTTTAAAATCATTTCTATCAAAATCAATTCTACCCAACTTCAAAACATACAGACATTTTATCTATCAGGTTAGCATTTTCCCCAGATTTTATCCCATCCTCCTAGGAAAACCAAAAAAGTTATTGACCAATGTTGGCTTTTTTATTTATAATCCTCCCTCAGATAGAAGAATACCCTATTGCTTACTTGTTAGACTAGCAAATTTCAAAAATCCTATTACCAAAGTAATCATAAATAAGTAGAAACTTTGATCGACAGTTATGGCCATATAGATACCCAATAATGTCACAATGCTAAAAGCACACAGCAAGAGGCTCAACGCTACATGAATTATTATATGCGAAACTAAACATTGAAGTAACTTGTTTAGACTGGTATGCCTCAAAATAAACAGTCAGTCCAGGAACTCTTAGAAGTTCCAAACATACATTTTTCCCTTTAGATTTCTCACGGTACCATAGCATATGAAATAAAACATTTATTAACACATAACATAATTAGAAGTGTAGGGAAAAAACAAATCAGGAACAAGTGAACAACTGACTAAAAAGATTAGTTCCGAACAAAGAAACCATTACCCACCTCAACATCATGCAGTGACAACGTCCCGTCATCAAGCCCAACAGCAATTGCTTTTCCATCAGGACGCCAACACAAAGATGTTATGCATCTTCCTACAGGATAAAAGACATATCCATCCAATTAACACTAGAGCACTGCAATTATAGCAAAATTCAATACACCAGAACAACACATGGCTTATTGTTTCAAGCCATTTCCAAAATTTAACTATTTTACACAACATTAAAATAGAATTGTGTTAGTGTTATCAATTGTTGATTGCGGAAAATAAAGGAAAGCCAATAATCCGCTATATGATATAGCAAATAGTGTCACAGGCATATTGCCAAAGTCACGTAACAGTTGATTGGTAAGGAGTATATATTAGCTTAGATGATTAATTTTCATTTGAGAACCTGACTGACCACCTTTAGTGGGACTCCCAATCACATTTTTTTTTCATTTACAAGGTTCAAACCCAAGACAAGTTTAAGGGAATTAAGCCCTGTATCACTCCGACCAACGACTTGTTGGAACATAAAAGTTGAAATATATGATATATATGAATATATCAATTAAATTATATATGTAGAAAAAATTAAGTTTTTATGCAAATAAATATAAAATACATTAAAATTGGCATTATATTAACTCAAAAGTTCAATTGGCTAGAGACTCGCCAGAGATGACAAGAGGATGCAAGACACATGTTGAACAATGATAGCGGCCATAATAGTGGGCGGAGTGGCAATTGCGAATCAAAGAAATTCACCTATTGCATAGCGCTATAGGGGCTATTTAACAACACTTTATTCATATAACAATTTATACAACCTTTTTTCTCACTATTTCTCTCCATCACACCATTAATTACATCTCATAATTTTCTCTCTCCTCTCTCCCCTTCTCTCATTTTGTTGTATGATTTTTACAAATAATATTTCTCATATAAAAATACTGCATATTCAAGTATATGAGCAGTTTTTACCATCAATTCAAAAATAGGTAAAAATCGAGGAGAACTAGTAGGGAGAGAAAGTGAGACCTGGAGTAATGGTCCACAAGCGTTGCCAATTGAAACGATGGAGCAAGATCTTAGAATCGTCAGTCACCATAGCGAGCAAGTCCTTCTCGGGATTCCACTCCGCAATTTTGATCTACGATTCCAAAATTCATTCAGCAAGATATAAAATCTGCATGGATATATAATTTAGCAGTAAAAAAATAAAAAATAAAAAACCTGAGAAGCGAGGGGTTTATCGAATTGAAGCTGAAAGGGAATCACGCGAGAGGATTCGTCGGTTTCCATGTCGAACGGAAACACTGAGCTTCTCAGAAAGTTCAAAATGCAGAGTGATTGAGAAAAGAAAGAATGGTGTGAGTGCAAGAAAACCCTAAGCAGTGAAGTGAGGGTGGTAAAGGAACGAGAAATGGAAGATTAAATACTGAAAGGACTGAATGGAATAGAAGAGAGGAGAGAAGAATGACAGAAACTCAGTCAGAAAGTGATTGAAACTTCCCGCTGCAACCCCACTATAAATTGCCTTTCACTACTTGGTGTGTTTACTGTTTAGAATTCATTTTGAAATCTGAATCAATTTTAGATATATTTTTATATCTTTAATTTTATTAAAAAATAAATTAAAATAATTTTTACATTAAATAAAATTTTATAATAAACTTTACTTATAATTTTTATATTTTAATTTTATAATAAAATATTCAAACATTAATCAATCATTTAAAAATCAATTTTATCACGTTAATTCCATTCAAAATTAATTTTATGCAAAGACACTTCCTCAACAACGACATCGTCAACTTTCTGATAGCTCCAACTTGAACCATAGGCACCAAATCTCCAACCACAAATTCAACACCATCCCTAATTTCCAAGACATCCTCCAATGCTTCACCTTTGAAAACATTTGCAAAATCACGTCAATACCTCCCCCTGAAACCACCGTGATGGCCTTCAACGATGGAACCCGAATCAGTAGCAAGAGATTCAACATTGTATTCCCGATGGTAGGTTATAAAAAGGGGGAAAATGGAAAGTGGGGAAGGAAGAGAAAAATAAAAATTAAAGGTAAGATAGGAAAGAGAAATGAAAAAGGAGGGAAAAAATCATAATCATTAATTTTCAAATTGTTAACCGAACTGCTATAAAATGTTTTCTCACTAGTGGGAGACATCTCCAACCCTAACTTGCCTTTGTCGGTTAAATAAATACAAATAATGAATTCATCAATTTTTTTACAAAAACAATAACAATTCTATATAATGATGAATGAGTAATTTTAAAATTGTATATTTAAGAAATAGGGTTTTAAATATGAGGTTATTTATAACTATGTATTATTTATAAATGTTTCTTATTTTAAAATATTGCATTTGTATAGCTCAATAAAGGCCTCATTTTTTCAAATTGTAGTCCAAAACAAAACGACTTAAGCATTTATTTAATAGAGGAGAATTACAGAGAATGAGGAGAGACAAAAATGAACAGGTGTTAATATTTATATTTTTTTTCCTTCATACAATTTTCAAAATTGAGTCGTATGCATCCTAACTACACAAATAGCTCATTTTGCAGGATAAGAACGAAGAAATGTTTTGTTTTATTAAATGAAACTCATATCTCACAAGAATGTGAATTTGATGTTCATCCGATATGAAAACTGTTAGGTACCAGAGTGACGAAGTGATAACAAACACAGCTAAAATAAGAGATGAGAAAAAGAGAAATGGACACACAAATTTATAGTAGAAAACCCTCAACCAATAAGGGAAAAACCAAGGGACAAGAACAGAAGAATTTTCACTAAGTGGAAGAAATTTCCACACCTCTCTCTAAAATAAGGAGAGTACAAATTTAC